>APFE030169928.1:8952-74666 GCA_000404065.3 Pinus taeda | reverse complement strand
ACCATTGCCATGAGCAGCTAGTTTTTGGAATATAGCTTTTGACATAGAGGAATTCGTAGTGCTTTAGTGCTGCTCTTAATAGGCAGTTGGTGTGTTAAGTGTGGATTGCTAGAGAGCTTAAGGAAGGTTGTGAAGTCTTGTTGCCTTGTGTGAGAGAGAGAGTTGTTTGTCTTGGGAGATCTACCTCCAAGGGTGAATGCTTATGAGACTTGTTGGCTGGACCCTCTTGAGAAGGACTCAGCGTCAGAACATTGGTTGTACCTTTCTTTGTTTTTGATTAATAAAAGATAGATGAGTACTGTTATGGTTCCATTCTCATTTGTCTTGTAACGGTTAATGTGAATTACATCCTTTCTGACTGATGTATAGTTGCTTTTACTAGATTTCACGCTTGTGTTTGTTTTCTCTTTGCATGTGCAAGTGTCCATCCACGAGGATAGTGGAGGATCGTGACCGACCAGAGCAAAGGAGCGAGAGCGGCATCTCTCCATCAAACAATAGCGCTAGAATCCAAGTAGGTGTTCATTGCCCAATTTTTAATTGCAACTAGGAGCTTGCATAGTAGCATTGATTGATTTTTGCTAGACCCGTTCTAGGCTAGTAGGGATCGCCTCTATCCATAGAGGGGATTTACCTCTCCAACAATTTGGTGACTCCACTGGGGACGTTGCTTGTGTCTTTTGTTGTTCATCCTTGTTTTGAGTTTGATTGTTATTCTCTTCTCAAAGATTGGGGATTAGTTCTCTGTTTTTGATTTCCTGGTCCACTCTGGGAAATACCTTAATTGTTTTAAAAGTTATTACCTTGGTCTGGGAGCTTTTGGTTTGATTTTGCCTGTTTTTTAGCCTCAGCGCAATTTATATCAGAACAGTCGCGCTGACGTCGCGTATCTGTTTCTTTGACTTCACTGTCATCGCGCTTTATACGTTTAACAGTCGCGCAGACCTTGTTTTCGAGCCAGCGCCCTTAATCCGTGTCCTTTCGCGCTGACAGCGCAAAGTTGCTACGCGTGTTGTCTGGTCAACGCTTAGTTGCTGAGGGTCACCTGCGCTGATCCTGTAGAATTGAATTTTGTTCAATTTTGCCTCTTGAACCTGTTGGTTTGACTATCCCCTGCTCTTTCCACCTAGTTTATGACTTGATTTATGTTGTCTGAACTGTGACATACTTGCTTGCGAAGTCTTGTTCCGCAAGGGTTCGTTTATTGCTTGCTTTTCGGTTTTGCAAAACCTTCCTCTTCACTTTCGCCGCTTGGTTTGTATTTTGCCTTGACTTTTACAGTTGTTGGAATGTGTTGAATCCTTGTTTGACTGGTTTTAACTCTCGTCCTCTGGGTGTTTGCTTTTCTCTATTGATTTCGCACCCTAGCCCTAGGGCATCTAGTGGCCGTGTGTGTGTGTCAAGCCTTCCGTGGGATCTTGTTTTCTTGTTTGACCAGCCAACTTTAGATTTGCTTTTCACATTTGCTCGGTGATTGTTGAAAGTGTTTTGGTTGTTTTCCTAGCGATTTTCTTCCTCCTTGTTTGAATTCCTTTTTGCCTTGCTGAGCTTAGATCACATAGCTCATACAAGCCTTGGTTTTTCCTTTGATTTGGAAAACTGTTTTGGTGTCTTGGGAACTTTGTTGTGTCTTCATTGAGTGAGTTTTATTTCTTTTTGCTCGGTGTTGCTGTCTCTCAAAATTCATTTTAAGTGCTTTGTGCCATTGAAAAGAAAATCAAACTAATATCTTTTGCATTCAATAGTTAAAAAGGAAAAAGGACATTTCTTTGATTTGTGTTTTCAAAAGAAAATTTTTGTTTCCTTGTCGTTAGTTGCATTAGATTGTTTGATTGCTTGAGTTCATTTTGTTTGATTGAAAAATTCATAACCTTCTCGTAGTTAGAATTCATCGAACGAAATGATGTTCTTTGGCATGTAGTTTGCATCTAAGTAATTGTGAGAGATCATATGGTAGGACCTGAAATCAAAACTTAATTCAAGATCAACTGTAAAATAAACTGAATTTACTTAAAAACGCATTGGAACTTAACGCAAATATCTAGAGGTCTAGGCTAGAGACGTGCTCCGGCGTCGTTAAACCTAGTCACTCTTGCTTTCGCATTAAGGTTGGGTGATTCCTCCTGGTGTGATTCAATTGTGGTCTAGCACGGATTTGGGCTCCCACGTACCGTCGCATATATATGGGGAGACTCCACTAGGTTTGCATCCTTTATCCATAGGAAGCTGAGTTTGCCACCTTGTGAGCCGTAACGCACCGAACACAGCATTCGGGAAGATTGACTGCAGTACGGAAATTCCTTGGTTCTCATACGATTGCCAAGGTGTATAAGCAGTTTTACAGATTGCTTGGTAAACCCTTTGCTTAGAATCTCCAGAGCAGTCACTTTTGATCCTTTTCGGACTCCCTAAAAGAAAAGATGTAAGTGAGCATCTTGTCACTTCGTGCTCATTAAACATTCAAAGGAGACTAGAGTCATCTTTTCATCCTTTTCTCGACTCTCGAAACATGAAAAGGTCAAGCTCAGTTCCCATGTCTTAAAATTTATTCAGCCACGATAACGTTACCCGGTTAGATCTCGTGTGCGTTTAGTTTTGAGTAGGGTCTCTTATCGTTAGCTTGCTTAGGTCTTTGTTTGATCATCCTAGCGGATCCATCAACTCCGTCTCCTGTCCCAAGTGACCAAGGGTCTCCATATTCTGTTGCCCCTGAAACACCAGTTTGTGACGCTCTTCCCATTGTTCCGAGCATCCAACCGTTGAATTCTTGATCTCTAGAGGACGATTTCTACGAGTTTTCTTGGAACCTGTTTGGGAGCCCTCTGAAGAGGATTTTCCCACCACTCCTGTCGGTGTCCCATCTCCGATGGCTTCTTCCGATATGGGCGACACTTCTCCTGTGTCAAGTGACCCGTCCGTCATGTCGAGTATTCATTTCGGCGACATCCCCAATCATCTCTACGCCCTACACCGTCACACCTTTGGGTATCACGATGCCGACGCGCTACAGATCCTTGAGGGATGCTATGAACTCTGCAGCTTCCTCTTCTATTTGGGATCAAAACATCATCCCTACCACAGGACCGTTTGTTTCCCAAGTCCACCATACTGCTGTTACAGCAGTCCCAACCAACCCAACCGTCTATGTCGCGGCATCAACTCCAGTTGTTAGTGCCGTCACAACATCATCTGCTGTCACTTCCGCTGCAGGCCCGTCTCGAGGTCCAGCGCAAAGTGGTCAATCAACACATACTCCTAGAGTTGTGCACCCCGCAAGTGGTGCACCTCCTACTTCCGATCATATGACGACAGAGGAGGCATACTTACAGTACTTGCATAATGTCCAGAGCCCAGATGGGCAAGGCCCATATTATGATCCTGAGAATCATTACTTGTATACCTCCTTGCATGAAGTACCTTATGATGAGGCTTCCATTCCGTTGAAAGTGGCTTGGCGTACCACCGAGTATGGTGGTGGCCAGTACCATCAGGGACAAGGACAACAAGGACCACCCTACCAGGGTCAACAGCCCTACTCGCAGCCTAATCATGGGCAGCAGTATGCTGGCCAAAATTACCCAAGTCAACAGGGAGGCCCACAAGGACAACCCAATCAGGGACAACCTTTGGTCTCTAGTGGTCCAGCTTTTACATATCTTGGGCAACCTTCTGGAAACCCGGGACAACCCAACGCTCAACAAGGTCAACCCGGTACCCAGCAAGGCTACCCTTCGGGGCAACCTTATGGGAACCAGGGACAACCTTATGGTCAACAAGGTCAACCCGGAAACCAGCAAGGCAACCCTTCTGGGCAAGGGGGCCAGCCTTACGTGCAGCAAGGCCAGCCTACATCTCATCAACCATCTGGTCAACAAGGACAATCCTCGGTTGCACAAGAGCAGCCCCTCACTCAGCATGCTCGACCTTCTGGGTGAATAGGGCCGTCTCAGATCCGACCAGGAACACCTTCTAGCCAGACAGCTCAGCATGCAGGCGGGTACCAATCCCGGCCTCCTCTTTCAGGTGGGTATCAATCCCAGCATCCGTATTCAGGTGGGTATCAATCCCAGCCTCCGTATTCAGGTGGGTACCAATCCCAACCTCCTTACTCGGGCGGGTACTAATCCCCTACGGTCAAAATCCTTTTGGACAAGGCCCATTTGGACCTGGCCCATCGGGACAAGGGCAATGGGAGCAACCAGGAACTGGATGGAATTTTGGTTCTACCTCGTATCTGGGACAAATGTCCTTTAATCCACAACTACCATTTCTAGCAACGTTGGAACTGCTTGATGTGTCGAAGTTAACGAATGATCCCATTCTACACAATCCACAATGGCCACCAGTTCCAACTAAGATACCTAGTGACTGTCCCAAATTTGATGGGAAGGTCGGCGAGGACCTTCAAGCTCATGTGATGACGTATCACTTATGGTGTTCGTCAAATTCATGGCTCGATGATTCGATTCGGCTTCGCCTCTTTCAGAGGACCCTCACTGGTTCGGAAGCTAAATGGTATATTGAATTGACCTGTGCGTCATTTCAATATTTCAATTCGTTGGCCATGGCATTTTTGACTCATTTTCAGTTACCCATTCGGTATGAGACAGGGACTCACCTCCTTACGTCTCTTAAGCAGGATACTGCTACACATATCTCCGATCATATTCATGAATGGAGAAGGCGTCGCAGGTTGATCAAGTTCTGGATTCTTGATCAACTCCTCACCGACTGGTTCACGATGTCCTTTGTCCCCAAGATTTCACGGGACATTGCTATGGGAGCCTATGTAACTGAAGAGCAAGCAATCGCGCGCGCTCAGTACCTAGACTTAATTTATTCTCAGTCTAGTACTTTGTATGAGTACTTGTCGGATGCCCCCAGGCCCGGTACATCCAAAGCTCCGCCCAAGCCATCTGTCGATGGAGTCATTGGCTCTGTAAACCAGGCCTCTAAAAAATCATTCGAACCCTGGGAAGCAAAAGTCAAGTGCATCCAACAAAAACACTTCTCAGGGTGTTGTAAATTCTGGTAACACTTCTGAGGTCAATGCCGTCCAGTCCACCACGGCGGGTAAGGCCCCGAAAGGAAAGAAAAAGGAAAAGGGGAAAGGGAAAAATAAATCCGAGCAACCCAAACAGGAATCCTCTAAACCTCCAGCCGAGGAAGGAGCTAAACGCAAACCTAAGTATCCTTGCCTCATTTGTGAGGAAGATCACTACACTAAGGACTGCCCTAGACGGTCCGAAGTTAGTCGTTTGTTGAAAGGTGCTCCTGGGGTCCCTGTGGTTCTGAAAGAACCCTTTCCCTCTCAGCAAACTCAGATGGTGGCTGACCCCTCTTCTTCTCCCTTCGGTTCCCAGGTCTTCATGGCTGGAACTATTCCTGTTCATATAACAACTCAAGCAAAAGAGTATCCGTCATCTGCCGGGAAGGAGCCAGAGGTTCCCTCAAGTGCTCCTCTGTCCAGCTCTGGTCCTCTCCATATCAAGAGACCGAGTATTGAGACGACAATCCGACCCCTAGAGGAAGTCCCTGCTATCGGCCATCGGTGGTATTGACCCAGCGGACTCGGATTTGATTACCTTCGACCTTGAGAGCCATGTTCCTCGACTGCCTCATCAGATCGCTTTCCTCATTCAAGTCATCATCAATTCCAAAACGATCCATCGTACAGTCATTGATGAGGGCGCATCAACCTGCATTATGTCTATTGCATGTTGGAAAGCCATCGGGTCTCCAACGCTGAGTCAGTCTCCAACGACCTTGGAAGCATTCGACGGGAGAGAATCTCGACCTTATGGTATTCTTCAATGACTACCAATTACCTTAGAAGGGAAGACTGTGGAAGTAGAAGTTGAGGTTGTGGATGCAAATCTCACATATAACCTCCTTCTGGGCCGGAGTTGGACGTACGCCATGCGTGCCGTGGCTTCATCCCTCTTTCGTGTCATTCATTTCCCCCATCAGGGGAAAATTGTCACGATCGACCAGCTTTCTTTCTTCGCTTCCTCTTCTGAGGGAAACGTACCATTCGTTGAGCATACCTCCGTTCCGTTTGAGAGTGTGGGAGCCGGGCTCTTCAAAAAACCCGCCCTTATGGGTGTTTTCTCCCTCCCACCTCCCAACCTCGCCTCGATCTCCATGATCTCGGTTCGTTCTGATCCTTGGATCCTCCCTTCCATCGACCAGATAGAACCTTGGGGTGAGGAGATGTCGTTGAGTCTAGCCGAGCTCAACTACATCGAAATTTTTGCTGCATCGGCCTCTCATGATCAACCCACCATCACGAGTGGGGCTCTTGACTCAGATGATTCCCCCCCTGGTTAGGAGAATACACCTCCTCAGATCCATTGAAGGAAATATTTCTTCCAATGAGGCTATCATAGAGACTATGTCTCTGGACGAACGTCCGTGGTTTCCTCTTCACCACCGTTCCTCCTTGCTCCCTACCTTTCGGGAAACACTGCTTTGTCTTGAGCGGTTTGCTTCATGTCTCCCTTCTCAACCTCTTCAGATGCCCATTCAGATTTATCACACATCGTCCGAAGGGAATCTAGGGAACATCACGCAGACGCAACCTATCGACATCTCTGTTAAGCCAGGGATTGTCGAGAACATTTACATAGGAGTCACCTGCACTCCTGAGGAGATTCAGGTTTATATCGCACTTTTTTGCGAAGTTCGCGATGTCTTTGCATGGTCCTACGAAGAAATGCCCGGTATTGATACATCCATAGTAGTGCACAAGATACCAACGTATCCCAGGGCCAAACCTGTCCGTCAACATTTGCATCCCGTGCACCCCCGTAAGGCGGTAGCGATCAAAGAAGAGGTTGATAAACTTCTTAAATCTAGATTCATTTATCCCATCCCACTGACAGAATGGGTCTCAAATATTCTCCCTATCGACAAAAAACAGGGCACCATTCGTGTCTGCGTTGATTACCGCGACATTAATAGAGCTTGCCCAAAGGACAACTACCCCACGCCATTCATTGATCAACTCATTGACGAGTGTGCGGGCAGCGAGATATATTCTTTTATGGATGGCTTCTCTGGTTACAACCAGATTAATATCGCTCCGGCTGATCAACACAAGACGGCCTTCATCTGTCCATGGGGCACTTTTGCTTACAAAAAGCTCCCCTTCGGCCTTAAAAATGCCGGCGCTACCTTTCAGCGTGCGATGTCTTATGCTTTCCACGATATCAGGCACATTGTACAGCCTTATCTGGATGACCTTCCCGCTCATTCAGCTAAGCGCGCGGACCACCCATCGCATCTTCGTGAGATTTTTCTTCATTGTCGACACTATAATATTGGATTAAATCCGCACAAATGTGTCTTCTGCATCGAATCTGGTCAACTTCTCGGGTTTATCGTCTCCCAAGTGGGCATCTATTTGGATCCCCTTAAAGTCGAGGCAATTGTGAATCTTCCTCCCCCTGCTACTTTGCGGCAATTGCAGAGCTTGCAGGGGAAAGCTAATTTTCTAAGACGGTTCATCCCCAACTATGCCGAAGTGGCAAAGGGTTTTACCCGGTTACTTAAGCGTGACACCCCATTTCGATGGGATGCCATAGCCGAGGAGTCTTTTGCTCATCTCAAAACTCTCCTAGTTTCCGCCCCTTTGTTGCGGCCTCCAAATTATCATCGTGACTATACACTCTATTTGGCCACTGTCGATACCACTATCGGCATGGTTTTGGTCTAGGACAACGATGATGGCATCAGACATGTCATTTATTATCTTAGTCACAACTTACTAGATACGGAGACTCGATATGCATATGTCGAGAAGTTGGCTCTCGCCGCGGTCTGCGCCATCCAACGCTTCCGTCACTACATTCTGTTGTGTACTACGATGGTGATTTTAGATTGTAACCCCATGACCTACATTCTTTCACGATAATTGCTGGGGGGAAATACTCAAAGTGGATCGTAATCCTCCAAGAGTTTGACTTAGAATTTACTGTGGCCAAGTCCAAGAAATCACTCGTTTTTGCTGAACTTTTGTGCTCCTTGCCATCCGCCACTACTTCCTCGCAGATAGAGGAGTCTATTCCAGATGAAACTCTTTTCCTTATCAGTACCCTCAACCCGTGGTATGGGGACATAATTGTCTATTTGCAGACGTCCTCCTTTTGCCCCGAGACCTCGAAAGACGCTCGTCGACGGATTCGTCACCAAGCTCAGCCATATTGCATAGTTGGGGACACCCTGTACCTCCTTGGTGTTGATTCGGTTCTTCGTCGATGCTTAACCTTCGAAGAAGCTAAAAGAGTTCTAAACGACTGCCACTCCGGTGCTTGTGGTGGTCACATGTCTGGAGATGCCACCGCACAGAAGATCCTCCGTGCTGGCTACTTCTGGACTTCCATTTTCAAGGACTGCATTCTTGCCGTCCATTCTTGTCATGAATGTCAGATTTACCAATGGAAGATGCGTGCGCCCGCTGCCCCGCTGCACCTCGTTGTGACCGTAGGCCCCTTTTCCAAATGGGGCATCGATTATGTGACATGTAACCCTCGCTCGGCCGGGGGGCAGGGTTACATCATCGTTGCTGTAGATTACTTTACAAAATGGGCCGAGGCGATGCCCACATTGTCGGAAGACGGTCATACCGCGGCGCAGTTTCTTTTTAACCATGTTATTTCTCGGTTCGGGGTTCCACAAGCCATTGTCACTTATCATGGAAAACATTTCCGTAATCATATGATGGCCGAGTTGACAACCCAATTAGGACTTAGGCATGATAGTTCCACTCCATACTATCCTCAGGCAAACGGTCAGGTTGAAGCCGTGAACAAGGTCTTGGTCACGATGCTTCAGAGAAATGTTGGCATGCACAAGTCTAGTTGGCATTTGATGTTGTTCTCCGCTTTGTGGGCCTACCGGACCTCCGTGAAGGATGCCACCAGTTTCACCCCTTTTCAGCTAGTATATGGACTGGAGGCAACCCTTCCCATTGAGCATGAGATTCCTTCACTCAAATTAGCCGTCAAGTTACTTCCCGAGACTACTCCTGTAGAAGAGCAGTTTCTTTACTTGGAACGACTGGATGAGACACGTCGTCTAGCCTCCCTAGCTATCGAAGCTCAAAAGAAGCGAGTGAAAACTCACTTCGATAACTCTGTTAATCCCCGCTCTTTCGTCGAGGGAGACCTAGTACTGCTCTACGATCAAGCTAACGATAAGCTGGGAGCAGGAAAACTCGAGCCAATGTGGCATGGGCCCTATATTGTAAAAAGAGTTCTACAAAAAGGTGCCTATGAGCTGATAGATTATGAAGGCAATCCCCTGGACAGGCCCCGCAATGGGCTGTATCTTAAGAAATATTATGCCTGAGTCCAGGCACTCTCTCATTTATTTACATGCATATGCTTTTTTACAGTGTGTTGTGTGTGTGTGCATGTTTATTTGATTTTTGTCTTAGTGTGTCGGCGTGATTGCCGCTTATTGTGTCTTTTGCTTCTTGAACAGATGTCTGGTTCACCTTACGTTGGTTTCGTTGATGGTGCTTCCAGCAGTGCTCGCAATCTGTCATCTGCGGCATGGGTGATCTACGATCCTCATGGTGAGTTAGTAGATATTCAAGGAGTTTGTTTGGGTTGTACAACAAACAATGTGGCTGAATATAGTGCTGTAATTGAATTATTAGCCAAGGCGATTAACCTCGAAATCCTCTCATTGGTTGTAAACTTAGGTTCGCAGCTTGTAGTCCACCAGCTCAACGGACGATATTCCGTCAGAGATCATCGTATTTTAAGGTTGTATTTACGTGTTAAGTTATTGGAAAGAGATTTTGATTATATTACTTATCATCACATTCAAGAAGACTTAATGCAGTAACGATGCATTGGCTAATTATGTATTGGACAGACATTTGCGTAAATGTAAATCAAAAAACATGAGAACATAGATACAAAAAAAACACCATGTATATATATTATATATATATTATATATATATATATAATATTATATATATATATAATATATATATATATATATATAGATATATATATATATTATATAATATATATATAATATATATAATATATCATGTAGCGCACTAAGGCGCTCAAAAAATAAGTGTACATGTCTAAAGTAAAGCCGACGTCCTCAGTACATCTGAGACGTATGTCTCTCAAAAACATCAGTGAAAATGAATCCTAGGCATTTACTACGGTAGGTTATGCTCTCTGTAGCATGCCATTGCTCGTGCCACCCGCCTCAAAAAGCGATGCATCCTGGGTTCCACCCCCACTATATAAATCTGAGAAGCTATGGGGACCTCCTCTATCCCCTGGTAATCTGGCACTCCTGCCAGTAAGCCTTCGAGGTTGTGCACCATAGTCTCCATCATGTCACCTACTGGAGGGGCCAGGGGCAGGACCCCAGCGCCTTGTCCCTCTCTCCATGCCTCCGGAGCCAGACCAAGGGGTCTCGTGGGTCCCACATCTGCATATCATAGTGTTTATCAGGACATGTACATGAAAAATTTAAAAACATTACAAAAGATAAAAAATCAAAAAGAGATCAAGTGATTTACCTCCATCGTCCGAATGCTCTCCCACAGGCAGTGGCATGTCGGGATCACCACGGAAATCTATACCGGCATATGGCCAGTCCTTGACGAAGATGACCTGGCGATCCAGCCACTCTCGAAAGAAAACACCCCATGACACTGAGCGGCCGCCACCTCCACGTGGCATGACCCGGGCCCATCGAGTGGCCCTCGTCTCCCGTGGACTGCTAGGCGGATCCACAACCATATCCTGTAGTTGTAAGGTCGGCACCCGCTCAAACATGAGCGGAAGTAAGAGCGACCCATAACCGAACTGCTTCGACTCTCCGCGTCGACAGTTGCTCAGTTGCCTCTTCATGTTGGCCGTCACCGCTGCTGCCCAGTTGAAAACAATGGGCTGTAGACACTCGAGAGCTAGTAATAGATGGGCCTTCGAGGCCTCATGATTGGCCAAACTCCCCGCTGCCCGGGTCACCATGAAGAGTATGGTGCGAAGAACCATGTCACCATCACCCACTGATGGAATTCTTACCTTCCCACTCTGTGTTTTATGCGATTGTGGACACACTCGAACCATGAGCTGGTCAAGCATCTCACCGCTGGGCCGTTGCCCCTCCAGAATGGGCATCACACCCCAGCATGACAACCCAGTCAAAAAGTAAATATCCGTAGAATCGAACTCGATGTCATGGCCTAGGATCATAAATTTCCCATTGACTGGGTTCCAAGCTCTGATCAAGAGCTCCAGAAGGTCCGGCTGTGTTCTCAGGCGTGGAGTGAGGAAAATTTTTAGGAAACCGCATGCCCGCATTGCATTTCGGCATCCCGCATTAGCATAAGCGGCTATATCTTCGTTGTCATGAGCCCTCTCTTGCCACACAAATGCCATTGCATTCTGCATGACCACCAAAAAACATTAGAGTGCTAACCATTGAAGTTTATCCATTCAAAAACTTAAAAATTAAGCTTCGCGGCGCCAGCGCGACTGTTTTTAAAACAGTCGCTCTGATAATGGCGGCCCTTTGTTTTTTCCTTGGTTCAGCGCGGAAGCACACGGGTTTTCCGCACTGACTCGGGAGGTGGTGTGTGTAATAATAATCGATCAGCACAGACCCGATGGGCGAATCCGCGCTGACCGAGAGCGCACCAACGCTCAAAGAATTCGGCCAAACGGCCAAATCCCACGGTGGAAATGCTTAAAAAAGGACTCAAAACGAAGCGCAGGGCAAGAGGAACCTACCTGGAACAAGCTGCCAGATGAATGGTGTCCTCACGGGGTGGAATTCACTCCGTCAACTTCACAGCTCCACAACGTTCTCCAAGGCTCAAAATGGTAACAATGGTAAAAAATGATTTTTACCCCCCTATTTATGGTAAAAAATTTCTTAATTGACTATGGTTTTTTATGAAAAATGGGTTTTTGTCATGTTTTACCATGGATTTAGTGCTAATGTCACTATGTTATGCCTTTATGCATGTTTTACTATGTTTTTTAACATGTCGAACGGATTTACGTGGGTGTTTTTCTTGTGCAGGTTCTCAAAACCGGCGAGGTTACAATGGTTCTATATACACTTGGTCCCAAAAATGTCGTCTTTAAGCTCTTTTCTGACATAAAGCAAGAAAATATAGCCGAGCCCCCTTTCAGCTCGTCAAAAGGAACGAGAGGCGATCGTTTTTAAAGCTCTTTTTCGACCGTTTAAATTAACAAAGATCGCCAGGTGTTTGTCGTTTCACACTCGTTATTGGCTCTAAAATGACGTACTTTTGACCGCTTTTTTACTTTTTTGGGTCAAAGTTACTATTTACGAAAAGTAATCCTCGGTCGTAATGATCGGGAAGTTCTTTCGAGCATCGTTTTATACTTTTTCGGGCTCGAGAGACACAACTTTACAAAAAAGGACCCTCCCGGAGTTTTCTTTTCTGTTGTCTTTTCAGACTCTCTAAACAAGAAAAGGCACCGAGTTCTTCCTTTGTCAGACTCGTTAAAACTTAATGACATCGGATTCTGTCGAAATGACGCTCCTCAAGCATAAGCTATCCCCGTCAAGCTTGTCATCTAAAAATAACCGGGGTACTCGCCAGAAATGGTGGGGGAAATAAAGGAATCATAATCGTTGTCATCGGCAGTATGTCGCTCTTGAACATGGCACTGTTTGCATTTGTGTCTGGGTGGGGACATCTCATCTCGTTTCACATTTGCCTCCATGGGTTTGGGTTATCCTATTTGACCATTCATCTGCTCATTGTCTTGTCATCACGAACTCTGACCATTTGACCTCAAATACTGCCAAATCCGTCGTTGTGCCGCCGATATGTTCAAGAGAAGTTGGCTTCTGCAAGTATAACCTCCCTCTGATATCTCACACAAAACATATTGTCTCTTTCCGTCTCGTGTCGATGATGTGGGAAACATTATGGCCCACCTTCGACGAAGATCACTTCCTGTCAACTTCAGCTCATTATCCAGGAAGGTGACCAAGAGACTCCCTTCAGGTACCTTGGAGCCTGCATGCCTCAATCGCAGGTTCTTCGTGTTTGACGTGAGGTTTTCATCATTCTCCTCTGATCAGATGACTCTACAGGTGTTCGACACCGACTCATTCATTCGCATGCCATGGATTGTACCTATAGTACCTTGAGGACCATCGTCATTATTGGTGGCACCTCTCGCATCTGTTAACATTTTTCATCATTGGCTGGTAATCAGATAATGTTCATGCATGTTCGACTTTGACTCCTATATTCACATTCTTGAACTTGTACTGTGTTCGGGTCGAGTTGGAGCGCAAGACCCCGGATTGTGCATGTTTTACATCCGGGTTGCATTTTGTGGATTTTTGTAATCATCACATGACTCATCCATTGGATCGCTGCGACCATACCTGAGTTCATTTATAGATCCTCATCAGATGGCTGCGTCCATGCCTGGGATCCAGTTTTATACTCTATTATGGATGGCTGTGCCCATACCACATATATATCATGTACTTGAGATATCAGTTGTACTTTTTTTCGCAGGTTCTCTGGCGGAAGTATTTTAGTCACACATGTTCTTGTAAAGCACTTCACCCCTCTCTCTCTCGGGCCTCATGATTTAGGGGGCATCTATTACACAGTAATTTGTCACCGTTTGTCACCGTCCCTATTACCCCTCTCCTGCATCTTGGAGGACCCATCCCGGGACTTGTGAGAAGTGACAAGACTTGAAACCACTTGCCTTATTTACCTCTAAACATGAGCTTCATATGCCCTTAAGACATCTCCTGCTCATTGCCCCTAAAAATAGCCCTTTTTGCATTAGCACGGGTGCCTTGTGTTATGCCCGCGCCAATGGGGAAAATCCTAAAGAAAGGGCGCGCCATTGGCGCTCTATCTCAGAGTCGCAATCATGCCAACCAGTTTGGGCAAAATTCTTAACCACTCAAACCTCCGAAGTTTCTATCCACCTCATTCACCAAACTGATTCCAAGTTGAGTGAGGATGGTTTGGCTTCGAATCTCCTTGGATGGAAAGTTGTTTGCCACCATTCCATGGAAGTTTCCAAGTGATGAAGCCAAATCCATGATTGTGGGGGATTGACCTCATCTCTTCCTTATCCTCTATAAAAGCATGTTCCCATGACTTGGACAATCTAGTTCTGGTTCTAATAGCTTTGACTCTTGTGGCAATACTTGTGCTGAAAGGAAGATATAAAAAGGTTGGAGTTGCAAGAAGCCTTCTTTGTATCCATAAGGCTTTCCCTAAGTAAGGAGACTTTGTCACTAAAGAGAGAGAGAGCTTGTCCCTCACCCCTTCAAGCTTTTGCAAGATTTGTGTAGCTGAGCACCCAGCCAAAGGAGGCCTTGACGTCAGGACGCTGGTTGTATTCTCCTTTGTTGAATATTAATAAATAGATGAATATCAGTATGGTTCAATTCTCGTTGTACTTGTAATGGTTGATGTTGAATTATATCCTTCCTGACTGATGTATAATTGCATATATTAGATTTCACGCTTGGGTTTGTGTTTGTTCTCTTTGTGTGCAGGTGTCCATTGACGCAGATAGTGGAGGATCGTGACCGGCCAAGGCAAAGGAATGCGAGCGCCATCTCTTCTACGAACTAAAGCGTTGGATCTCAAGTAGGTCTTCATTACCTACTCTTTATTTTCAATTAGGAACTTGTGTGATAGCATTGTTTGATTGTTGCTAGACCCATTATGGGCTAGTTTGGATCGCCTCTATCCGTAGAGGGGATTTACCTCTCCAACATCAACCATTACAAGTACAACGAGAATGGAACCATAATGATAGTCATCTATTATTAATAATTCAACAAAGGAGAATACAACCAGCGTCCTGACGTCAAGTCCTCCTGTGGCTGGGTGCTCAGCTACACAAGTCTTGCAAAACTTGAAGGGATGAGGGACAAGCTCTCTCTCTCTTTAGTGACAAGGTCTCCTTACTTAGGTAAAGCCTTATGGATACAAAGAAGGCTTCTTGCAACCCCAATCTTTTGACATCTTCCTTTCAGCAAAAGTATTGCCACAAGAGTCAGAACTATCAGAGCTAGAACTAGAACTAGCTTGCTCAAGCCATGGAGACAAGCTTTTATAGAGGAAAAGGAAGAGATAAGGTCAATCCCCCACAATAATGGATTTGGCTTCATCACTTGGAAACTTCCATGAATGGTGGCAAACTACTTTCCATCCAAGGAGATTCGAAGCCAAACCATCCTCACTCAACTCGGAATCAGTTTGGTGAATGAGTTGGACAGAACCTTCATAGGTTTGAGTGGTTGAAAACTTTGCCCAAAATGGTTGGTGCGATTGCGACTCTGGGACAGAGCGCTAATGGCGCGCCTTTTCATTAGGATTTTCCCCATTGGTGCGGGCACAACACAGGGCACCAGCGCTAATGCAAAAAAGGATTTTTTTAAGGGCAATGAGCAGGAGATGTCTTAAGGGCATATGAAGCTCATGTTTAGAGGTGAATAAGGCAAGTGGTTTCAAGTCTTGTCACTTCTCACAAGTCCCGGAATGGGTCCTCCAAGATGCGGGAGAGGGGTAACAGGGACGGTGACAAACGGTGACAAATTACTGTGTAACAGACCACGTTTCACAAATTTTCAAATTGGATACTCCTGGAACACAACACTACAATCTGAAGGCCATGTTTCATCCAATTTTCATACTGGACCCATCAGTAACATTGAAGCTCAAAATCAATCACCACTCCAATACAACCATCAAATACATATGCATCAACCAATCACTGAAAATCAATCATCAATCTCTGAATCAACCACAACTGAATCAATCAATCACCAAAAACCCATCATCACTGAAGCAAATCACAATCAATCAATCTGAACATTCAGAAAACTGTCACCAAAACACAAAGCAGAACCCATAACTCTGCAACATCAACTAGAACCAATTGCAACTTCAAGCATCATATTTCATAATGTATACACTGCTTCGATGCATCGAAAAAGTGTGTATATGCACTTTTACCAAATCGAACCAGCGTATAGATCTGCAAATACTAACTTAAAACTTCACTACTATTCCAGACTTCAGCCATACCCAGATCATAACATTTACAGAATAAAACATGTGTAAGCAATCAGATCTAGCCCAATCAACAACAGATCATGCAATGATAAGTCAATTCAGTTCTTATAATCTTGCTCTAACATTGTATCCAAGGTGCAAAAGATATTTCAGATCATCTCATAATCATAGTCCCTACAACATAACATATACTTCAGATAGAAGTATTCCTTAGAAACCCTTTCACATGCACATCCACTTGGCCTAATGATCTTCTCCTCCTTATATAGTTTTAGGCCTTTCTCAATACCTTGGACCAAAACCACCTAAGACCCATGGTATTCTTGAGTGGGATCAAATAGTCATTACTCTACTCAATATTGTGCGCTAAAACAATGGTATTGACCCGTGGTATTCTTTGCTCTTGAATTTCCTTGTTTTTCCAACTTGTATGCGCTTTTTCTCTTGTGAGTGTGC
This sequence comes from Pinus taeda, assembly GCA_000404065.3. Taxonomy (NCBI): domain Eukaryota; kingdom Viridiplantae; phylum Streptophyta; class Pinopsida; order Pinales; family Pinaceae; genus Pinus; species Pinus taeda. The sequence continues at coordinate 58,121 of APFE030169928.1, read as the reverse complement.
ATGTATATGTATATTCTCTTTTTGTTCTATGGACCTGCGTGTACACACTACTTTGAAAAAATGAACCAACGTAGACTTCTCTTTCTTCAACCTCTGGAGTTTGATCTGTAATCCTTTGTTGTTAATTGGTTTCACTGTGAACTGTCATCTATGTGAGTTTCCATCAAGGACAACATTTGTATGATAATCCCAACAATCTCCCCCTTTGGACTTGATGGCAACCACAACACCAAGATACTCTCCCTCTTTGGCATCAAGGGCAAAGGGCAGACCAAGATATTCTCCCTCTTTGATATTCATGATGTTGTCCATGCTCCCCATAAGTATATGTAGAGTCTGCAAAGATATTTTTCTAAAGAATAACATGACTTTATAACTCAACTAAGTGACTATGACTTCCCTAAGACCAATGACTCATACATACATCAATCACCCAACCAAGTTGGGATACACCAAATTTGACTCATCCACCCAACCAAGTGGGGATATACCAAATGTTTATACATGACTGAAATAACAATTATTACATCATCCATCCCATGCATAGTGGTGATACAAAGTAGGTCTTATCATAACCTTTACATCAAATGATATACATGACATTTATAACAAGGACCACCAATCTAAACAAGACCATGATAGTCATCAGCAACTATCATACACCATATATGGTCTGCACCATCAGCATATGTCAGCAACATCAAGATTCAATAGCCTGTATATGTCCATCATCAAAAGAGCCACCTGAACCAAACAACTATATGGATCAAGAAATATAATTATTGTCATGTACCAAGGTCTTATAATATAATGCCAACAATGCATTATTAGAAACATATGCTGCCCCTAAACCTGTGCCAACTATTTACTACCAGATCTGACTTTGCAAATATCATTAAGAATCATCAAGGCATCATCATCAATTAGATATACATCAACTTTTTAACAACTTATGAGGACCAAAACACTTCCACATATCATCAGCAGATTGTAACCATCATCAAATAGAGCAGATAATTTACCGAACAATATCAGACCCCTTTTTCTGAGTCTCACCCACTTCTTTTTCCACAAAACCCCATATACGCAACTATACAGCTTCTAACTTGCGTATATACGCAACTGGTCTTCATGATGGCTACGTATGAGAATTGGGATTCTGAAGTTTCACACTTTCAGCTCCCCCTAAGTCTGTTATGTATGTATATTGTGCTATGTTACATCTTTCAAACTGTACTTCCTTCTTCTTCCATATCTTCGAGTGTGATGATGTTTTCTCCTTTTGGTATGTTGGCCGAAATTCTGCTCCTACAGTCTTTTGCTATGCACCCAAACTTTTTACAAGCATAACATCTTATATGTTTCATATTCCCTCTATAGAAGTCAATGGCTTTGTGACCAAACATATTGCAAGAAAAACAATATCCCTTAAAGTACCTGGAAGCTGATGATCTTTCTGTGTGACGGTTATTAGCTTGAACCATTCTACTTCTGCATCTAGCTGCAACGTGTCCAAAATTATGATATACAAAACATTCAACATTATTCATCAAAGGAAATAACTGACTATCACTTCCATAGTTAGGAGTCAATGATTTTCTTTGAAGACTTTCTTTCCTTGGTTGTTGATGGGATTGACCTCTTATCTCCTTGTTGATCATTTCAAAATTTTCATTAGAGTTCCTTGCCTCATCTTGTGAGCTAGATTCACCTTCAACAGTTTCATGAAAACCAAGACTAGTTTTGATGGTAGGAGACCTTTGACTACTAATAATATTATCCAACATCTTAGTACTGTCCTGAAATCATAACAATTTATCCTTTTCTTCTAATTTACCTTTTAAGATATTTACCTCAACTTCATGTTGGTCTTCCTTTTCCAGATATTTCTTCTTCATGATTTCTTCAGCCTTTCTTCCTTCTTCCACTTGTTGCCTTAATTTGAGAATCACATTTTCTTATTCTTCATTGTGCTTACTTGAATTTTCAAGATCTTCTTTGAGAAAGAGGATCTTAGCTTCAAGAGTTTCATAGTAACTGGATCTATCTTTAAGTCTCCTGATTGTTGTACTCTTTTCATTTACTTCATTTCTTAATGATGTCATTTCATCCTGCAGCTTTTGACATTGATCTTCCTTTTCCTTGTATTGCTTCCTTACCTTGTTTCCTTCCTCCAATTGAGCTCTTAACATGGTAGCTTCTTCTTTGAAGGTGCACTCCCTTTTGTTAAATAGATCTTGTTGATATCTAATTTTATCTATGAGTCTTTTAACTTCTGCCTCTATATTTCTTTCACTATCACTTTCAATATCTTCAACATTGCATGAACAGAGAAAAGTATCACCAGAAGACCAAAAATTTGTACATGATACTTCTTTTGCTTGTTCATTTTCAATCTGAAGTGATTCTGAATCTGAATACTTGCTTCCACCTGATGGCCAATTATCTCTCCTGTTTTCATTGTTCCTTTGATATGCCTTCTTCTTATGAGGCGCTTTGTTCTTTAGATTCTTTCCCATTGTTTCTACGGATCTCCTTCAAGCGATCAAGCTTTTGCCAAAGGACATGCTCTGATACCAATTATTGGAAATGATACTGAGAGTGGGGGGTGAATCAGTATTAGTCAAATCAATAAATTTTTCTTTACATACTCAAATTTATATATGTTACTTCAATGAAGGTAACTCACGTGTATACGTAACTGTCTTTAAAGTAACCAGCGTATATCCAACAAACTTATGATTCAACTAATTCATCACATGGTGATCTTTAATTAGTGCATCAGTACTTCATTAACCATATAAACAGTAACCATGTGCAATAATAACAGAATAAACCAGCACACATAAGCAACACACATGAACACCAAGATTTAAGGTGGAAACCCAATGCGGGACAAAAACCACCTACTGTTGTCTTCTTTTAAAATAAGAAAAACCTATTTACAATCTTGTACTGGTGCAGACTCATACTATTACATAGGCACCCACCTGCAGAAGGCTACAACCTTCTCTCGTTCTCTAGCTTCTACTGGAAGGGAGCTATAACCCCCTAGGTCTTATACTATCCGATCTGTTTACTAGTATGTAGACATCAGCCCGTAGAAGGCTCCAACCTTCACTCATTTTCCAGCTACTACTATAAGGGAGATCCAACCCCCTAGCTCTTGTACTAGTCGTTCCATTTACTAGTACGTAGGCGCCAGCCTACAGAAGGCTCCAACCTTCACTCATTTTCCAGCTGCTATGGGAAGGGAGCTCCAACCCCCTGGCTCTTATACTGGTCGATATATTTACCAGTACGTAGGCGTCAGCCTACGGAATGCTATGACCTTCTCTCTTCCTCCAGGGACCACATTTCATAAATTTTTAGACTGGATACTCCTGGAACACAACACTACAATCTGAAGGCCACGTTTCATCCAATTTTCATATTGGACCTATTAGTAACATTGAATCTCAAAATCAATCACCACTGCAATACAACCATCAAATACATTTGCATCAACCAATCACTGAAACTCAATCATCAATATCTGAACCAACCACAACTGAATCAATCAATCACTGAAAACCCATCATCGCTGAAGCAAACCACAATCAATCAATCAAGCTGAACATTGTCACCAAAACAAAATGCAGAACCCACAACTCTACAACATCAACTAGAACCAACTGCAACTTCAAACATCATACTTCATAATGTATATGCTACTTCAATGTGTCAAACCAGCGTGTATACGCGCTTTTGATTGAATGAAAAAACAAAGGATGCGTAAGCAGGTTCGACCAATGCTTGCAAATACTAACTTAAAACTTCACCACTATTCCAGACTTCAATCATACCCGGATCATAATATTTATATAATAAAACATGTGTAAGAAATCAGATCTAGCCCAATCAACATCAAATCATGCAATGATAAGTCATTTCAATTCTTATGATCCTGATCTAACATTGTATCCAAGGTGCACAAGATATTTCAGATCATCTCATAATCATAGCCCCTGAAACATAACATATACTTCAGATAGAAGTATTCCTCAAAAACCCTTTGACATGCACACCCACTTGGCCTAATGATCTTCTCCTCCTTATATAATTTTAGGCCTTTCTCAATACTCGGACCAAAACCACTTAGGACCTCTGGTACTCTTGGGCAGGATCAAATAGTTGTTACTCCGTTCAATATTGTGGGCTAATACCATGGTATTGACCCCTGGTATTCTTTACTCTTGAATTTCCTTGTTTTTCCAACATGTACACACTTTTCCGCTTGTGAGTGTGTGTGTATACGTATACACTCTTTTTCTTCTATGGACCTGCGTGTACACGCTACTTAGACAAAATGAACCATCGTATACTTCTCTTTCTTCAACCTATGGAGTCTGATCTGTAATCCTTTGTTGTTAACCTGTTGCACTGTGAACTGTCATCTATGTGAGTTGCCATCAAGGAAAACATATGTATCATAATGCCAACATACGGAACCACCTATACAATGTGTACACAACACCACATGTACAAAGTACCACATGCATGACATGTACACAATACTACATGCATACAACACCACTTGTACAATCATGCACACAACGCCATGTGTACTTAGCACCACCTATACAACATGCACGCAAAACCATAGGTACATAGCACTACATATCCAACATGTACATAACATCATCTATACATAATACTACATATACAACCTATACATAATACCATCTATACCCATCACTGCATATGCAATATTCACACAACACTATTTGTACCATCCTGTACATAACATTACATAAACAACATGTACATACACTATATACGCACAACACCTCATGTGCACAACAACACATATGCAACATGTACAACATATACAACACATGCACAATAATAGTACCACACATCCAAAACCACATTGTCTTTACCAGGTGACCTTGCTTCTAGTGTCTCTCTGCCATCCATGCTTATCCTAACATGCCACAGACCACATAGATTTCATTTTGTTGATGCATCCTTTGTTATAGCTTGTCCATAACATAGACATAATATAATAACATAACATCAACTCATAACCACATGACATTAACCTCATAGATGTATTAGGATACTCTTTCCACTTGATTCCTCATGAACCAAGAATCTCTTCATGTCATTCACCTACATAAGAAATCATTCCTCCACAAGGATGATTCCTGATGACCTTATTAGATAGCGACATAGTGTTGGGATGGGGTCCATGGGGTTAATTTTGAGTTTTGAGTCGTTTTTGCAATATATTTTTGTAGCGAAGGTAAAGTCTCTGTGAAATGTGGAAAGCAGAGTGCAAAGCTAAGTAGAGTCAAAGGGGCTTTAGTCCCTTAGGTGGGTAGGTAATAGAGTTGTTTTTAGACCCTCCCATGGTCCGCGAACCAGGGTATTGTGAAGCAAAGGCTATATAAATTTGAGTCATAATGAGTCTTAAAAATAAGTTTAAGTGAAGAATCATTGTAAGTACAAGGTGCTAAGATAGGAAAGGTCTGTTTCCTGTACTTAGGTGAAAGGGGAAGGCTCCTGCAGATGAGTGCGTGGAGACCTTGGTAAGTCTGCATGCTGAGTGCACGGGCCCCTACAGCTGAATGCGCAGGGATAAAAAGTCTGTATCTAAATGTTCACATCTAATAAAGGTTGTTTTGGGCTGAAATTGATGCATCTGTGTTCATTTATTTACTTCTTCTAAGTTATGTATCTTCGCTGTGTAATCTATTTTATACGAATGAATGCATATTTACTACGCGAAATTGGTAGATCTATAATCTTTATGCATAATAAGCAAAATTAAGTACCTTTGCAAAGATATGAAGGTCATTTAGATAGAGTTGCAGTAGTTATCTATTAGAAGGATTAGATTTGCACGAAGGCATATCTAAGTCATAAAGAACTTCAGGAAACCATCACACACATGCCTCTGGATGCCAAAACTTGGACCTAGTTCTAGCATCCCCCAATACTTCTTCAGGTGAGACTATAACCTATGATATGTAGGTTTTTTCTGAAAGGGCCAACATTTAGGGTTTTGTTGGTTGGGACAGTTAAATTTGAACCTCGGTCAGGCCCCATCAAGCCAACAAATCATTGCTGAGTCTCTACCAATGTCATGTCAGGTCTGTCCTGATAGAACTTTATATAAAAAGTCAATGCCCTATCTTGCAGCGCTGTAACCAGCTAAACTTTATTTAGATTATCATAGTGATCTGCTGCATTTTCCACTCAGGATTTGCAACAAACTAGAATTGCTAGGGTTCTTTGCTCCCTATAACTTTAAAGATCGGCATCTTCATTGTGTTTTCCATGTTGAATGATGGAGGCGGAGTTGGAGGTGGAGGTGAAGGTGTAGGTGTATGCGGCGGAAGTGGAGGTGGATGTGGAGTGGATGGATGAGGTATCCTTGGGATACCCTGACTTACCAACTACAACACACTTTGCGGTATTCATAATAGTTCCTTTGTTGTCACTTGAAGAGGATCCCAATAACATACTATATTCAGAGCCTGATTCTCCATTCCTTCTTAAGGGTTTTCCGCTTTGCGTAGTCCAAACATCAATGTAATGGCATAACCCATTTTTCACACAACAACATCTTAATCCAAGTTTTTAGATATTTTAAATACTTACCTCATGGTCCTTTGAAGAGCATGTGCTCTACTTCGCTATAACTAATGGATGTATCAATCACAAGCTCACTGACAAATCCTCCTATGACACGATCAATCCAGTGATCAATAGCCTACGTGATGTTATTTTATGAACCTTCCAAGCACCTCACTAGCTCTAGCATCCACATAATATGACCATCAAGCCTCCACATACCCTGGTTGTCCGCGAATATAGACAACCACTTGTGCACTTCACAGGGAAAGAAACAGAAAAAAGCTTTGGTTTCGTTTGTGTACAGGTATCTATTTAACCATTGTTCCTTGGATAATCACAAAAAAATGATGTGTAATTATGGCTTAGTGAAGAATTCGCATGGATATTCTATCCATTCCATCGCCAACCAGGTGGTGCAATTTTCTGCCTAGATTTTGGCTTGCAAGATTATGAGAAAGTGTCACGCAAATGAGGTGTCAGCGATAGTCATTTCATTGGCTGCACAATATGCAAAGGGGGTGCAATATAATTGGGCACATTACCTCTCCAAAGAGTTCTTGTTGAACTATCGCGAAGTGCAGGATGACAGCAAGGCATTCCATTATGCTTGGTTGTTGTTATTGATTTTCCTCATCGCATGGAGGCTTCCGGAGGACAGCTAATTCCCTCCACAGGACGATGATTTACCAGAGGCTGTGAAGTTCACTTTGTTATGGGCGATGAAGGACCCAAAGAGGGTCATGTAGATGAAAGTGTTATGGGTGTTGGTCAAGATGGACCAGCGCACCGTGATCAGCCAGAGACCAAAGCTGTCGCAAACATTGTTTGGGAAATTGGAGGCCTACATGGAGTTTAAAACAGATTTTCATAATGTATCCATTCGTGCGAGGTGAGACCCTAAGAAAGCATGGTACAAGTTACCATACCTAGTAATGGACGCAAATGTATAGGAAGTCATAGGGAAATGGTCTGCTGAGTGGAGGCAACCATCAGATCTCAGTGCAGGAACAAGCATGATTGGGGAAAATTCTTTCGCGCAAGCCACAATAATGCAAAAGAAAAAGGAAGTTGCACAGGCTTCCACTCATGAGAAGGCAGCACAGAAAAAGAAAGAATTTGAGAAGGCAACAACCCGAGAAAAAGCAGAACAGGGAAAGAAGGAAGTTGCTGCTAAGGAAGCCGCTAAAAAGGAGCGCTCCGCGAAGGAGGCTACATAGGAAGTTGAGGAGTTGTCTTCTCAACATACTGCAAACAAGGAAGGGTCCGAGGGGGAAGGAGGTTGTGGCAAGGAGCAGAGCACTCCCTTTATATTGCAGAATCAGACCAGGGAGACCACTTCCGGGTCTAGGAAGAAGAAGAAATCAGACAAGCATGCAAATGTGGATCCAGTGGTCCTCACTGAGGGGGACTTGGATGAGATTGAAGACAAGGTCCATGACAAAACGACAGAGTTGTGGACCTAGCTTGAGAAGAAGTACATTTAGACGTCGGGGAGTGTGTAGAAGGATCTTGGCGAGTTGTAGATTCAAACAGGTTGAATTCAGGTGAGCGTGGGACAAGCAAGGGAGATTCAAGTGAGCCTGCAGCAAGCCACCGCATCGGTGCTAGACACAGATAGGAATCTGGACCTCAGAGTTATTATGTTACCAAAAGGATCATTGTGTGCAGAGGAAGATGAAGAAAACACCCAGCTCGAACAGATCAAGGATGTGGGTGTCAAGTTAGCCATGCTGCCTATTCAAACCCTCCACGTGCTTCATCAGGGGGTATCAGACAAGCTCAGGATCAGGGAGCAGCGCGCACTATCTGTCATCAGTGAGGTGAAGATGAAAAATGATCATATTTTCACAGAAAAGGCTCAAGCACTGAAATAAAATGAAGAATTGTCCACACGAAGCCAGAACTTAGAGGCAGGGATTGCACAGGAATGTAAGACATTGCCATAACTTCACATTCTAGAGGATGCAGAAGTAGCTGTGAATATTCAGAAGTTGACTACCACATTAAGAGAATCAAAGGATGAGGTCAGTCAGGTAAAATTTGAATTTCAAATGAAGATCTCAGAGATAGAATTGAAATTCTAGCCAACCACTCCACCAGAAATCAGGGAGCAGAGCAGAGCAGCCATCAGGGAGAGCATGGCCACTTTGGATGTAGCAGTCACAGGCTTCACACTGATCTTTGAACAGGCCATGGAACTATGGAAAACTCTGCAGGAGGACCCAAACCTGCAGAAACTTGGCACAGATGTCCAGGAAAGGGAGCCGAAGTTTGATGAAATTAGGGTGACTATGCGCACTTTGATGCTAGTCCAATGCCTCAATCGATTGTAGGAAGGAAAATAGTTGCAATCACAAATTGAAGAGCTACAGAAAAAAGAGGTTGTCTTAAAGGCCGGAATCCAGCCATGGGCAGAGGAAGCAAGCCATCTTACTATGTCCGTCCAGGAAAAGTTGAAGACACTCTAGCAGACTCAAAGGATGATGTGCCTTGTGATGGAGGGGCTGACTACAAAAAAGTTAGTAGAGGAAGTGCAGCAAGACATGGTACATGGTTATGCTGACATAATAGCCTTGTGGGTCAAGTTCAGTGACCTTCGCGACAAGATCGAGGCTCCAGCTGAGTGACTTGAGGGTGATTCACCTAATTTGTGTTGGGGGCACGTTGGGATGGGGTCCCTGGGATCGATTTTGTTGGGTTTTGAGTCGTTTTTGTAATATCTTTTTGTAGTGAAGGTAAAGTCTTCGCGAAATGTGGAAAGCGGAGCATGAATCTAAGTAGAGTCAAAGGGGCTTTAGTCCCTTAGGTGGGTAGGTAATAGAGCTGTTTTGAGACCCTCCCATGGTCTGTAGACCATGGTATTATAAATCAAAGGCTATATAAAGTTGAGTCATAGCGAGTCTTAAAAATAACTTTAAGTGAAGAATCATTGTAAGGACAAGGTGCTAAGACGGGAAAGGTCTGTTTCCTATACTTAGGCGAAAGGGGAAGGCTCATGTAGCTGAGTGTGCATAGACCTTGGTAAGTTCATAGGATGAGTGCACGGGCCCCTACAGTTGAGTGCGTGGGGATAAAAATTATGTATGCAAATGTTTACATCTAATAAAGATTGTTTTGTGTCGAAATTGATGCATCTTTGTTCTTTTATTTACTCATGCTAAGTTATGTATCTTCGCTTTGTAATCTGTTTTATATGAATGAATGCTTATTTACTACACGAACCCGGTAGATCTATAATCTTTATGCATAATAAGTACAATTAAGTACCTTCGCGAAGATCTGAAGGTCATTTAGATAGAGTTGCAGTAGTTATCTGTCAGAAGGATTAGATTTGTGTGAAGGTAGATCTAAGCTATAAAAAACTTTCAGAAACCATTACACAGGCCTTTGGATGCATAAACTTGGTTCTAGCATCCCCCAATACTACTTCAGGTGAAACTGTAGCCTGCACTATGCAAGTTGTTTCTGAAAGGGCCAACAATTAGGGTTTTGTTGGTTGGCGCAGTTAAAGCTAAACCTGGGTTAGGCCCCATCAAGGAAACACATAGATACATACATACATACATACATACATATATAATCATTATCATAAAACAATCATCATTTTGTTAGACAATGACATACATACATACATGTATACATATATAAACATCAACATAATCATGATCACAACATAATTACCAGATAACATGAGATCTAGGTTAAGAGAACTTCCTTATTCATGCACAACTTGCACAACATTGAGAAAAATCGTTCCCAAAATAGCCAAGGCATCTGACACGTCAGATCCATTTAATTTACATTTTCTAGTTACCTTTCACATGTTTGTACTACTACCATCCATTTACCACAATGGACCCAACCATTCCTACCGACTGTCATAGTCTTACCTTCCGCTGCGCTTACTCATGAACTGAGCTTCATATGAATCTTACATTACCTTTCGAGTAGCACACTACTCTCCCCGAGCTCCATTAACTTTCCTTTTTCTCAACCAATTCCCAAGACTCAAAACTTAAAATGCAAGCACAAGAAACAAACAAGAAGAAAACCATGAAAACCAATAATAACATGATTCCGTAAACAAAGTGGTATGGCCATACACTAGACATAAACAAAGCCTCCAATCAAACACAACAAATCACGAAAGACAAAAATCACAATACTGAAAACAAACACCATGATTCAATCCCCATGGTTCCAAGGGAAAACTCAAACTGAGTCGTCTTCAAGATTTCATGGAAGTCTCTCTCCATGCAATCCGCTACATTCTATTGTGATAAACACAAAATAGTCAGTGCATAATTAAACATAACAACGCACTGGTTACCTTAACTTGTTGTTCCAAGCACGTTTCTTGTAACTGAACACATCCACGCCATCCCTCAAGGGACTCCAATTCCCTTGACATATCCACATGTAACTAGAGACTAGCCAATATACCTATCAAACACTAGTTCATGAATCTAGAACATATCCACATAATTTCAGAAAAATCAAGGTTAAGAAGAATTCCTTTGTGCAAAGCACTCATTCATTTGGAATTAGGGTTTCTAAACATAGCCAAAGGAATTCTTTCTCAATTCATTTCCTTTACCTTTATACCTTGTTGGAATTGAGACTTACTATGTACCATCGCATCACCCAAAAAACACATCAACTATTACTTTGTCACACTAATACCAGGCATGTCAACTGCTCACACATGTCAACCACATGTTCCAAATATCAAGACAATCATATATATCAATTTGAAATCAACTTTTACAAACAATCATGTCATAACCCATAGTCATTAGACATAATGCTACAACTATCAACTACATTCAAGTACATATTAACTGTCTCAACACATATATGTTAGTACAATCATCTTAAAACAAAATCATTTGAACACATACTCATATTATGTAATTCATCAAACATTCAACCAACTTGCAAACATATCATGTTAATTACATCAACTAGACACCAAACACTCAAACACCAAATAGATGTCATAATCAAACAGTCAAACACCAAGGTAGATGACATAAACTAGTTCATACCTTAATGTATCTCAAGGGAGGAAATATTTTTTGCACAATCAATCTATTTAGCATGATATAACTTCACATTATATTAACTCAAACATAAATAATATCATGATATCCAAATAGTCACCAGCTAGCATGTTTACATCATAAATCACACACAATTATCATTCACACATATGAAAAGTCAATATATATTAGTATGACATAATATCACAACATATTAACTCATACTTGAATTTCATAACCCTAACCATATCCATAGGCCAATCCAACTTAGTGTGATACATATAACATCAAGATCTTAATGTAATACCCTAATCATCAAGTTACTAGCATATAAAAACAACAAGCTATATATCATATTTATCAACAACATATAACCTAATCATCAAGTTATCTAACATAAAACAATAATAACAATGCATACAACCATAGGTTACTATAATTCATGACTATCTAACACATGTGTATATGACTACACTAATCAACTATTATCTATCATGTATGTAACCATAACATCAAAATACATGTACATAAACCTAATGCATATAACAATCCTTAACTTACTTACTTGCATTCCCAACATGACAATGTGTATGACAATCTACTCTTATCCCAAAGACTAATGTTGTGACCTCATTAAAATGATCTAAGCCAATGCATTAGCATCATAACAAACAATAGCATCATGATGACCTAAATTGCATAAAATGACTTCAAAAGGCATGTTTGACCTACACTTCATGCATAACTATAACCAAGACCATGCATGCATAACAACTACATATAGACGTATAGCACATGAGTACAAAGCCATAGACACATCATTCTAGCTAGAGTCTAGTCATCAATGCATGACAATATCAACTACACAAACCATGACCTCATGCATGAGAACAAAAACCACATCACATGATATGTGAATAATGATGTGCATAACAAATGCATATACAACCATACACTCATGACGATGCATCCCAACAACAACATCCTCAACCTTCACATGGCGACATCATTGCAACCATGACCAACACCATGCAAATGAAACAAGCACATGGAATGCAAGTGTGAGAGACACACATACAATAGACATGCATGCATGACCAACACATATCCCATCCAATCCAAGGGGTGAACCATTCTCTGATACTACTGTGTAACACCTCCCTCCCACATCTACCCAAGAAACTGACCAGCAGTTTAAACATGCAATGAGAGGCCACTATGATATGACTCAACCTCCTAAGTCATGGTAAGGAAGTGGAACTGATGGAAACACACCATACAAACATTCAACATCAACTTCAAGACTCCTAGGAACCAATCCAACACTTTAGACAACTTGCCCTTGGGTCCCACTAAACTTTTGGACAGCTTAACCCTCATTCGCTCTCATGCTATATGCATGACAATGTCCAGAAAGCCAGAGTCTCTCTCATAGGCTTTCCTACCAGAATCCAAGGACTCATTTAGTCATTGTTATGCTAGCATCCCCGAGATTTGAGCCACTCTTTCAGGCCTAGATTCTAGGTCATTGCCCAAAGTTTCATGATACCTTCAGAACAATAAAATAACATGGAAATTATAGTACTAAAGAAAATATTTTTTTAAGACCTTGACTGGACCCCTACTAGCCATGACAGGCATTTCACCAAACATATCATGAATATGTAAACTACAGATGTAAATAACATATTTGAGATTAGGAGTCTCATACCTATTTGAGATTTTCCACGAAGCATTGATGGTCCAACACATTAACTACAATTTCATCCATTAAACCATAGATACATTGTTCATTCATATACAAGGAGAAACATGATGAGAGCCATACATAGTTGATTTCATAAAAAATATATACCAGCATAATAGGGACATAAATACCAATCAACTCACTTCCATATAAACCTCATAAAATCCAGTATAATTATCACAGAAATACAAGGAGAAATAACCTCTTATTGATGATGTAAAATCCAAACCCGGGATGGGACTTCCACTTTCCACCCAATCGTAGAATGGCTGAGCCAAATCTCTTTCCATCCATTCACCCTCGTGCCATATTCCAAGAATGAATGCAGGATCTCATAGAACACATCAATCAAAACTCATCCAGGGCTTCTAGAGGCCATCTACCTCAACCCATCAAACAGTGATTCCACCTCATGGGCAGACATCACAAAACAATCATCAGATTGATCTCTATCCAAGCCTTCCAAGGCTCCAAAGTGTTTGTCCAACCAAGGCTCCAGGACTAGTAACTTAACCCACAACTTTTATCGAGCTCTAGAGTGTTTGTCCAACCAAGGCTCCATGACTAGTATCTCAACCCACCAAGGGCTCCAGAGATTTTTTCCAACCAAGCCTACGTGACTAGTAACTCAAGCCAAGTTGTTTTAGGGCTCTAGATTATTTTTCCAACCAAGGCTACGAGACTAATAACTCACCCCAATCTAAGAAAACATTAGAACCAACCAAAAACACAACAATGCAAATAAACCCACAATTACCATGCCTATCCAAGAAATGGCAAGGTTAGGAAATCCATTATCAATCCCGACCATCCTCCATGCCAATGACAGATCACAACAAATAAACCACGTGAATATGTTGTGCATGCCAAAACTAGTGAAGAAAACATACGTGCAACTTGGTACCTGTAAGAAAATCTTATGTAGATGTTGATCCTGGTGCCCTCTTGTGCTTTCTTGCTCTCACTTTTCCTTCTCACTCCAAAAATCCAAGTATCCCACACCCTCCAGGAGTGCTCCAAGAAAACTCTAAGTCTCTAGGAATATGAGAGAGAGAGAATAATGAGAGAGCTCCAAAACTGAACTGAGCAAATCTGAGCCAAGACCTTACACTGACTAAGAGCTTTCCCACTGATCCTCAGAAGCCTTTTTATTAATGAGGCATCTATTTTCTTCATTTTCCATTATTTTCCTTCATTTTCCTCCTCACATGTAACATGTGACCTTTCACCTCCCTTTTCTCCTAATTTCCATTATTTTCATAAATAAATGTGCCAAAAATGCCTTTTTGCCTTTTCCAATATCCTTAGCCATAATGAACCAAATCAACACCCACTAGGATGTTTCCCCCACCATTCAGCTTGGAATATTTGTCCCATCACCATGGCTTTATATATTTTTACATGGATTTTTAACTAGGGATGTTACACGTTGTGGCTGAACATGAGATACATGTGGACCCAGATAGAATCCAAGTCATTCAAGATTAGCTAGCCCTGTCGACTTTTATAGAGTTCTACAACTTCTTGATACATGATAAATTCTACCAAAGGTTCATGTTGGGGTTCTCTCATGGTGCTTGGCCCTTATATCAAGTGACCGAAGGTGGAGTTAAAGCAAATTTTTCCTAGTTTGAGTCACAATGGAAATCATTGAAGGATCTAAAATATCTTCTATTCTTTGCACTAATCCTCACCTTTCCATACCTACAATAGTCATTTGATATTGAGACAGATGCCTCTAACTATGTTATCAGTGTATTCCTCACTTAGCACAAACATCCAGTGGCCTATCACAATGAAACACTCAGATATGATTCATAGATACCCCACTTATGAAAAGGAGATGTACTCCATAATGTAGGCATGCCAACAGTGGAACCATTATATTATGGGTAAGGAGATGATCATACACGCTAATCATAGGCCTACTCATCCATAAAAAATAACCCACATAACTACAACAATTCCACTTAAAAATCAAGTATAAGAAGGGTGGAACTAACCATGTTTTAAACTACCTCAATTGACCCCCATTTGTGGTGTTGACCATTGTCCTTAACTTGTGTGGGCACTATATCTCTAAGTGACCATAATTATATAGCAATGACTCTGACTTCACCACTATATTATAGACATTGATTGCAAGAAAACAAGTTATATACTCCCCCCCCGGATTTGTTCTTGTGCTACGTGGGCCACCTTTATGTTCCTTCAAGTGAACATGCCAAGTTGATTTGGGAGGAACATTACAATTAGGTGGAAAGACATTTTGATGTGGATAATATAACAGTAATTTCGTAAAATTGTTTCTACTAGCCAAAACGTCAACAATATGTCAACCAATATATTAGATTGTGCACTACCTATGTCATTGTGCTGTCCCTATGACAAACACCCTCCAAAATTTTGGTCTACATTTTAATTTTCTAGTCTACTATGGACCTTACGATCGCTTGTTCCATAGTCACTTTATGGTTGACCGATAAGTGTTGAAGTTACTTGCATACACATGTTCAGTCTGTAGCATGTTCATGAGCGCATTCTTTTTCGCAAGCTTGAACAAGGATAATGCAGTACATCAAGACAATACCTATGCAATGTTCAATCTACTTCAACAGTTAGTGCATGCTTTCATTAACAGTCTTTCACTTTTGGTTGCGAATGTTCTTCTATTTCGGTAAGTTTTTCAAATTGGTCCTTTGCACACCTTCACTTTTGCGAGTGTCACTTTCATGTTACGACTGTCACTTTCCCTTGATTTCACCTTAATTAGTTTCATTTTCATGTTGTTGGGTATGTGTTATATTCTTTCCACAACTAGCCCCGGGCCCAAAGCTAGGGGGTTAGAGGGGAGGGTGACCAGGCCCCCCTTTGTTGCGTCGGGCACAATGGGGGGATAACAAGGGAGATAGAAGCCCCCCCTATTTTCAGGGGGCAGTAGCCCCCCTACACAGGGTCTGGGGCAACGACCCAGAATTTTTTGTGTTGGACCCTATATTAGGTGGGAAACCTACCTATGGTTTTGTACATGGATTTCGCACATGGTTTTGGGCATGATGGTTTTTTGCCAATGGTATTTCGTAGATCTAGTCAAGGGAGCTATGATTATGTACTAATCCAGGGTTTATGGATGCTTCGGCATGTATATATATGTATTGTAACATTGAAAGGAATATAATGAAAAATCAATCTGGTAGTCCCAGTTTTGGGATCCAGGGGAAATCTCTGTGTATTTATTTTATGTTTCTCGCCACTGTATATTTTCTATTTTTAAGAATTCGTTTGCAAGTAATTTATGTACAGGGTTAAAACCTACACATGTTATATTTTCTCTAGCATGTGTTGCTTTCATCATCATTTTCATATCACAAGTGTCACTCACACTTTTCTCTTCATATAGAAAATTTCAACTTTCGGCATGGGAAGTGTTGCTTATCTTGTAAAGTGGAGTTTTGGCTTGTTTCAAGGGGTAACTTTGGTTTTGATGAGTCCTACTAGTCATGCATACATGTTTTACACTCATTCCCAAAGTTTCATGCATTATCACACAAGTGTCATCACTTTCGTTGTAAAGTGTATCTTTAGTGTTGCACTTAGGGAAAGTCATCGCAATGTTGTCGCATTGAGGGAGGTATGTTTTTGGTTTGTTCTAAGTGATCAATGTTGCATTATCAACTGTTCTATGTGTGTGATCATACTTAAGTTTCATCACTACTCACTTTGGTCTCATTGATCCTACACTTAGCCTTATCCAGAAAATTTCACTCTTGGGAAACTTGACTTCACTCAACCTTCTTGAATTGCACATTGCGCAGTCTTAACCCTTAAGTCCTAACCTTTCCTCTTGAACTACACACTATGTATTAACAGTACCCAACCTTGACCCATGAGCTCCAGAACTGCACAATTCCTACCCTAATCAATCACAAATACACAATGTGCAGTGTCAAGCCTCAAGCGTAACACCTTGAGTTGTGTAACTATGAAATCCATGAGACTTTTATCCCTTTAGAACTATGCATTAGGAAATTTCAAGCCTCAAGCCTCAATTTTGAGCCCTTGAACCTCTTAATTTCACATTCTCCCAACTTTTCCTCTTGCAAGAATTGTGCATTGGGCAACTCCAAGCCTCAATCCTCAACCTTGAGCTCTTGAGACACTCAACTATGCAATCACCTAGCCTGGCCTCTCAAAAATGTGCATTGGGAAACTTCAATGCTCAAGCCTCAAGCTTGACCTTATGAGTCCCTCAACTACGCAGTTCCTTGAGTTTTTCCTTCCATAACTATGCATTAGGCAACCTCAATCCTCAAGCCCCAATCTTGAGCTCTTGAACCCCCCAATTGTGCAATCCTTTGGCCATCCTGAATTGCACAGTGTGAAGTCTCAAGCCTTAGTCCTAGACCTTGACCTCTAGAACTACGCAATCCCTGAGTTAATCACTTAATCAGTCACTCAGCTCCATCCCTAACAAGCGATTTCATGAAACATGTTAGATTAGGAGTTTTTAGACTGATGTTGGCTTGTCATGAGTGGTTTCAGTTGCAAGTACTCTATCTTATCATGACAAGATTATGATGGAGGAAAAGAAGAAGGATACCATGCTAGAAGGCACCTATGGAGTTGAAGAGATAAGATGGTCATCATGTCAGAAGATGAAGGAACACTAGAGTACAACATAAGATCAAAAAATCAAGACCACATTGAATACTCCTTACTCTCAAGCCAGGTGAAGGAGGAAGAAGAAGAACATGCACCATATCTCAAGAAGACTCTGAGATAACAGCAACAAGATTGGCTTGACATTTCCATGTCATCATGCATTTCATGTCATCAATGTCTTATCATATCTTGCCTAAGTGTCATGTCATCATTGGCCACATCATTTGTGGATTATGTAATTTCATTGTATATGAAATTTAATGTAAAATGGAAGACCAAGATCCATGTATAGAATTTGAAAAGTCATGAGGGAGTTCAAAGTTCATAGAGAAGTCAAACATTCATGAGGGTAATCCAATATTCACAAGGGATGTCAATGTTCACCCCATTTGTTATATATACACCCTCATAGCTCATGAAAATGACTTTTCACCTTGGCTCCTCCTATCGGGCATTAGAGAGGAAGATAGTTGTTTTGGAGGAGCAAGTGACTACTCTAATGCTCCACTATTGGGGCTAGTGGTGTTCACTATCTTGATGTATCTTGGAACTTTTACTTAATTCATAGGCTCATTGAGCTAGCACGCTTTCATGCATATGTCGTGAATATTGTAAGACTATTATTTGAATGTTTGTGATGTATTTTGTTTTCATCTATACTAAGGAAATTTAATTATTTCAGTGGCTTTGGTACTTATCTTATTGAAGGTGTGTTGTATTTGCTTTAACAATCATTGCTTCCTTGTGAACTATTTTGTTGGCTGATCAACGATTCATTTATATGTCATGATCATGTCTTTGCTAGATTAGTACTATTACTTGTCTTTAAAAGGCTCACTTTTCTCTCCCCCTTTCTGTAGAAGAACCATGATACATTCCACATTTGGAAAACCACAAGGCGTACTCACTTGCTAATCTGAAATTACCTGTGTATGACTCTCTCATGCTGAATATTAAAAAAAAAAGCATATCTATAAGAATATATGGCAGTTGGGCCTAAGTTCTAGAAGGGCTCCCACACCAAATGGTGTGAAGTGTAATTTGTGCCTGTTGATTTTGTTTTTAATCTCTTATTTGAAATGGCTCTTCCCCAAATCATAATCCTAGAATGTTTCTCTAACCTATCCCTTGGTAAATTTTTCATCTTCATAAAAGAACTTGATGACTAGTCACAATTTAAGTTTGATAGTGATGGTGATACACCCATTACCGAGCATGCATATTTTTTTCTTGAGTTATTTCAACACTCTGAAATTGAATGCGAAGATGTGGCTTGTATTCTTTCTACCTCACACTTGAATACTGAGTTAATCGATGGTGTCATACCCTATCACCCGCTTCTATTAATGAATTTCAACACCTCATCGAGGAGATTCATTTAACATTTGATAGGTATGATTACCAGGATGTTCTCAAAAGAATTAATAAACTAAGAATGAAGCCTAATGAATCAATTGAGGATTTATCTAATTGATTCCTTCACCTATGTTATGAATTTCCTAAAGAAGACACAGATTGGGATTTCTTTAAACAAAAGTTTGAGCATTTGGTTCATATATCTTTGCACGGTGAATATCAACCTCTTGATGTTTCTATTTCCCCAACTCATTTAAATCATGTGACACCTCCAATTTCAAAGGAGGAATATGTTTTTCCTATTGGTCCTTGTCCCCCTCCTTTTTTCAGTTTCGATGTAGGTGCCTCCTTGTGATGATGCCAAAGTTGGGGAATCTAAAAATTAGATATTCCATTTATCTCTTCAACCTTTATCCACTTCTCATGATCCAGATCCGATGGAGGAAACCTTGGAATGGTTCATGGATCCTAGGGCGAAGGCTAATTTTTCCACTCAACATGATACTAGCATTCTTAGCCTTAATTTTGAATCTGGTTCCACTGAAAGTATTACTTCTTTAAGAGACTCTCTCATCCTATATCATCTCCATGTCATGACTCTTAGTATCATGAACCACCTGATCAATCTGCTCAACCAACTAGTTCATCACACTCTCTTGATTTTCAAGTTGTTGGTTCGAATTGCGATCAAGTACAAGGCAATCACATTACATAGGTAGAGGGGCAGGAAAGTGAAGAGATCTTTGATCTTTCTTCTCTTTTTCAAATCCCCCCATATCAGGATGATGCTCTTCCATTCTTGGATGATTTTAAATATGTTAATCTCAATAATGAATCAAATAAAATTAATTTTTTTTATATATGTAGTCTTGGGAAATGATCATTCTGATGATGAAGACTATGTCAATGTATGTGATGATGAATTCCCAAGTGCACTAGTTTAACTTTTGGTTTCTCAAGGAGATTTCAATTTGAAATATTTGGATCTAGAATCTGACTCAGTCAAAGAATATGTTCTTATGGAAACTTCCTCTCCATCTCACTATCCCTTTTGTTTTGTTGTTTCCTATATATCAACTTGCGATGAGGGTAATTCTTGCTCTTCAATCCCTCCATATGATGAGTTAAAATCTCAATTGACACAAGGCAGTGAGGTTATCCATGATGAAAAAGAAAAAAATCAAATCATTGAATATCATTTCCATCCTATATCATCTCTTGTTTTTCATGAAGACAACTCTCCAAATGGGCTTGCTCATACATCTCTACAATTGCAACCAAAAGAATCTTTCGACTTGAGTAATATGGTTATTGAAGTTGTAAAATCCGATCAAATCAGTGATAAAGATGGTTTCCATCCGATTAGTAGTGGTCTTGCTAAAATCAATGAAATCAACTATCCCCACACCATGCATGATCTGATTCAATCTTCAGAATGCAATTTTACAATTCTTGAAAGTTTCGGGACTTGTCAGGAAGTCGGGGCACTTCAACTTTCATTGATGATTATGTCAGGATCTCACTACTCTGGTAAGATCACCGAATTAAATCAGATATGGTTTTTCTTGCAAAATTCTTTTCTTTATGTGGTTTCACTGGATGTGAATTCCTTCTTGAAAGAAGTTTGGTATTTCATATTTAATCTTTCTAACTTTCAAGATTCAAATTCTGATCAGATCAAAGATTCAATTTCAGTTGATTCATATCCATGCAAATCTCTTGTATCAAATTCGAGTTTGGAGTGTATACCTTTTGTGAATGTGCGGAACTCCAAAGCTGGTCGATTTGAAGATTATATTTGATCAAAGAATGCATATTTGTTTGGTGTTATGGTGGATAATAAGCTCCTATATAAGCTCCTATATCTCTTGTGAATGTCTTGATTAAACCTCGAATCCTCTTGAGTGTTAGCAAGTTCTTGAGTTATTTTTTGAATCAAGTTCCTCTTCTTCATCCATTGCATCCTGAATGGTTTCATATATTTTCTATACTAGCATTCCTTTTTAATTATTTTGATGATTACGATGCTTGTACAAATTTTCACAAGTTACAAGAAAATGGTTTGTTACATTCATCATGTGAGGAATATGATTCTATTATGCAGATAATTTGTGAAACTATTCAAATTGATTTATCTTTGTTAACTACTAACTGGTAATTTTATGCTTTAATTAGCCCATCTGATCATGATTCTAACTCTGATTACTTTCATTCAAATTACCACTTTCCCACCAGCACATCCAATGACAGTTGTTTTACATCCTTTAATATTTATGGTTTATCATCTCAATATCTAGATACTAGCTAAGTAGTTGAGGCACATTAGCCTTCAATGATGCTTATGTCAAGTCCTCACTGTCTTGACATGTCGGTTGAATATGATCAGATCCATTTTCCCTCACAAGATTCTCATCCTGACCCCGTGCTTTTAATTGAAAATTCATATTGTCAAGGATTTCAAGGTTTTCAAGAGAACTGTCTAACATTTCATGATCTATTTGTTGAATGGTGGAAGCAATCTTACTTAGCAAGCTTCGTCACCAATAACAAGTTTCTATATTTTCTCATGCTTGCTAAGGTGGGAAGTACAGGTGAAGATAAATTCGCAAGAAGCTTCTGAGGTTTGTTTAATAATGGTTTTCATCGAAAAGGTAAGAATGTGAGCTAGTTAAAAGTAGTGGCTATGACATATATTTTTACTGACAAGCAAAACCTTAAATTTATTGTGCAAGTTATTCAAGCTCTTATCTTTTCTATTGCACACTGTTTTATATCTCTTTTAATTTCTTGTATCTTTGTGTATGCAGGTCGAGAGTAGCTACGGTGGCTACATTGGAAATTTCATTATACATTACCTTAACCTTCTAGTTGGTTAGATTAGGAGTAGGTCTAGTTGCATAGTAGTTTCCCTTGCACATTCATCCTACACTCGTTTTCTATAGTCTTTCTTGTATTTTCTAACTTTTGTTCTTGCATTCTGATTTTCATTTAGCCTCCTTTTATTTTGTTTCCTTTTTTTGTCTTTTCTTTTGTGCTTTTTTCAATAAGACCTCGCATGAAGGATGTTCCATTTGGCTTGAAAGAAAATGTGGAAAAATAGAAAAGGGTATTGTGACACCGCAATATTTGGCTAACCTTTAGTCCTTCTTCTTCGTTTTGGTTACACCTTTTGTTCGATGATGTTCTGACGAAAAATAGGATCCTTGTGTAAGGAAACCTTTGTTTCCAACCATGATATTCGTGCCTATTCTCAAAACCTCATGCCTACACTTAGTTCGTTATGTTTCGATGTTCTCCACGCTAATAAAATTAAGTAAAGAAGGACAAGGGGACAATATAAACGAGAAAACCAATATCAGAGGTTTTACATATGCTTCTTTGAAGGAACAACCTCTTCTACTCTCAATAAGTTAGGATCCCTCTTCCACCCCATGAAATAAATAAGTGTCGATACCCAATCCTATATAAAATAAATAAATAAAGGGTGAAAGAAGAGAAAGGATTCCTACATAGGGAGGTAAAGAAATCAACTTCGCTGGGGTACTTTCCAGGCTCACTGGAAATGGAGAAATGTTTGTGTTCCTAAAGTGACTCTGTCAGGGTATTGTTCAGGCCTATTGGCTACGAAGCAACACCATAGATGAAAAAATATACTCTAAAAATCTAAAGCTTGTGAATAATATTGCCCTTCTCCTAATTCAAAGCATTGTGATATGGATACCTATCATTGTGTTCAACCGAGAAAGGATGAAGGGGACTATGTTTATACACTGGGTAAGTGGGGAAGCCAAAGTAATCTAAATAATGCATCAATACTCCCTAATGAACTAGACCCTACATGATATATTTGACAAAGGTAGAAAAGTTGGAATTCTACCAGTGTGTCTACAAGTGTTGTCGCTGTGACAAAAACCTTCCAAAATTTTGGTCTACATTTGAATTTTGGAGCCTACTGTGGATATTTTGATTGTTTGTTCCATGGCCACTTTATGGTCAATTGATAAGTGTCGAAGTCACTTGCATACACATGTTTAGTTCATAGCATGTTCATGGGCACATTCTTTTTTGCAAGCTTGGATAGGAATAGTACATTCCATCAAGACAATACCTATGCAATGTTCAACCTACGTTGGTAGTCAGTGCAAATTTTCATTAAAAGTCTCTCACTTTTGGTTGCGAATGTTCTTCTTTGGTGAGTTTTTCAAACTATCGCTTTGCACACCTTCACTTTCACGAGTGTCAATTTCATGTTCTGACTATCACTTTCACTTGATTTCATCTCAATTAGCATCATTTTCATGTTATCTTTGCTCTAGCATGTGTTGCTTTCACCTTTGTTCGTATATCACAAGTGTTGCTCACACTTTTCTCTTCATATAGAAAAAATTGTTTTTTGGCATGGGAAGTGTCACTTATTTTGTAAAGTGGACTTTTGGCTTGTTTCAAGGGGTAACTTTGGTTTTGATGAATCCTGATAGTCATGCATACAATTTTTACACTCATTCCCAAAGTTTCATGCATTGTCGCACAAGTGTTTTCACTGTCGTCGCAAAGTGTATTTTTAGTGTCGCACTTGGGGAAGTTGTCGCAAAGTGTATATTTAGTGTCGTACTTGGGGAAGTCATTGCAATGTCGTCGCATTGAGGGAATTATGTTTTTCATGTGTTCTAAGTGATAAATGTTACATAGTAAACTATTATAAGTGTGTGATCATACTTAAGTTTCATCAATGTTCACTTTTGGTCTCATTGATCCTGCACTTAGCCTTATCCAGAAAATTTCACTCCCCAAAAACTTAAATTCACTCAACCTTCCTAAATTGTGCATTGTGCGGTACTAACCCTCAAGCCCTAACCTTTCCTCTTGGAACTATGAACTACATAGCCATAGTTCCCATCCTTGACCCTTGAGCTCCAGAATTGCGCAATTTATTCCCCAATCAGTCACAACTACGCACTACACATTGTCAAGCCTCAAGCTTTCAACCTGACACCCTGAGATGCACAATTGCATAATACATGAGACTGTTCTCCCTCCAGAACTACACATTCGGACACTTTAAGCCTTAAGCATCAATATTGAGCCCTTGAACCCCTCAACTGTGCAATATCCCAGTTTGTCCTCTTGCCAAAATTGTGCATTGGGCAACTCCTCAAGCCTCAACCTTATGCTCTTGAGCCCCTCAAATGCCCAGTCACCTAACCTAGCCTCTCAGAACTACACATTGGAAAACTTCAAGGCTCAACCCTCAATCCTAACCTTATGAGTCCCTCAACTACATAGTTCCTTAAGTCTTTCCTTCCAGAATTACGCATTCGGAAACCTCAAGCCGCAAGCCCCAACCTCGAGCTCTTGAACCCCTCAATTGTGCAACCCTTTGACCTTGACCATCTTGAAATGCACATTGCGCATTCTTAAACCTCAATCCCAGACCTTGGCCTCTAGAACTATGCAATCCCTGAGTCAATCACTCAACCAGTCACCTGGTTCCATCCCTAATAAGTGATTTCATGAAACATGTTAGATTAGGAGTTTTCAAGTTGATGTCATCTTTTCATGAGAGGTTTCAGCTGCATGTACTCTATCTTACCATGACAAGATTATGATGAAGGAAATGAAGAAGGATACCATGCTAGAAGGAACCTATGGAGCTGAAGAGATAAGATCATCATTAAGCGAGAAGACGAAGGAACACTAGAGTACAATTGAAGATCAAAAAGTCAAGACCACATTAAAGAATCCTTACTGTCAAGCGAGATGAAGGAGGAAGAAGAAGAACATGCACCATCTCTCAAGAAGACTCCAAGATAACAACAACAAGAATGGTTTGACATTGCCATGTCATCATGCAGTCCATGTCATCAATGTCTTGTCATATATTGTCAAAGTGTCATGTTATCATTAGCCACATCATTTTTGGATTATGTAATTTCAATGTATATATAATGTAAAGTGGAAGTCCAAGAGCCATGTATAGAATGTGAAAAGCCATGAGGGAGTCGAAAGGGCATAGAGAAGTCAAAAAATCATGAGGGTAGTCCAAGAGTCACAAGGGAGGTGAATTTTTATCCCATTTGTTATATATACACCCTCATAGTTCATGCAAAGGAATTTTTGCCTTGGCTCCTCCTTCCAGACATTAGAGAGGAATATAGTTGTTTTGGAGGAGAAAGTGACTGCTCTAATGCTCAACTATTGGGGCTAGTGGTGTTCTCTATCTTGATTTATATTGTAGCTTTTAATTACTTCATAAGCTCGTTGAGTCATCACGCTTTCATGCATATGTCGTGAATATTGTAAGACTATGCTTTGAATGTTCACGATGTATGTTGTTTTCATTTGTACTAAGTAAATTGAACTATTTCGGTGGCTTTGGTACTTATCTTGTTGAAGGTGTGTTGTATTTTATTTAACAATTGTTGCTTCCTTTTGAACTATTTTTCTAGTTGATCAATGATTCATGTATATGTCATGATCTTGTGTCTTTTCTAGATTAGTACTATTACTTGTCTTTAAAAGGCTCACTTTTCTCTCCCCATTTCGGTAGAAGAACCTTGATACATTCCACAGTTGAACAACCACAAGGCATACTCACTTGCTAATCTAAAATTACCCGTGTATGACTCTCTTGTGATGAAAATTGAAGCCAAGGCATATCTATAAGAATATATGCCAGCCAGGCCTTAGTTCCAAAAGGGCTCCCAGGCCTTAGTTCCAAAAGGGCTCCCACACCAAACGATGCAAAGTATAATTGGGACTTTTCGTCGAGGAGACCCACTTTGTTGACTGATTTCCAGCACTGTCAACACATTTCTAAATCAACCATCAAGAAGTAGGGGTGGTACACTCTTATACCTGCCCTAGACAATCCCTAGGAGTTAGTCTCCATGGATTGCATGTTATATTTTACCTCCAAGAAGCATGGTAATTATTATGTGTTTGTGGTTGTTGATTGGTTCTCTAATATAGCCATTTTCACACTGTGCAAAGAAGGGTATCATGGTCGAAGCCACTGCTACACTCTTATTTGAGTATGTTTGGGTTCATTTTTGGATACCTCAAACCATTATTTTAGATAGGGATAATAGGTTCTGCAATGCCTTCTAGTTCAACTTATGGTCTGTAATGGATACCAAGTTAGCTAAATCAATTGCCTTTCAACCCCAGATATATGGAAAATAGAAGTGGTCAATAGGATGATTATGCATATCTTGTGGATTTACAACTCCAGGCATCTACATACATGGTATAAAATGGTTCCATATGCTTAACATAGTTATAAAAAGTCCCTCCATGAATCTATTGGACATAGTCCTTTTCAAGTGTGTTTGGGGTTCCACCCTTTGGCCCCTATTGATGTAGCTTTACTTGTTGCATCTTCAATGACATATTCCTCCCATGATTAGGCCAAGATAGAAAAAGAAGTCAATTTATAAATAGTTCATCATATCATAAAGAAAGCTAATTCCAAGTACAAGCAATGAAATGACCAATATTGGGTTCCAAACAAATTTTAGGTTGGTGATAAGTTATGATTGCATTTACAGAAAGAGCACCTCATTGACCCCCATATGAATCTTAGATGACTCTGATATGGGAATTTCAAAACCACAAAGGCTATGGATAAAAATTATTTTGAATTAAGTATACCTTCTTTCCTTGGCTTGCACCCAATATTTAATTTAGAGCTACTTTGACCATATTTTCTACCTCTATTGGACACCTAAGAGATTATTGAATGGTTAACCACCACAAAACAAATTATGACTACATTGAAAAGGCTACAATGGATTGGATCATGGACACCAAAATTAAGGATACCCATTAGCCAACTATACATATATGTCATGTTGTCAAAGTAGGGAAGCTTGTTTACCAAGGCAAGTGGCTCACTATAAACCAAATTTGGAAAATGTTTCTCCATATGATGAGGGAAATTCATGTAATGGAGATAATTTCTTCCTAAGGAGAGACGACTAATATAGGTGGATATCGGGTGGTCATTGAACTCTTCCATTGACTCAATAATTCTCTATCTTCTTGTAGTTTTTCTATGGTTTTTTTTGTCATAAACTTCCAAGGCCATTTTAAGGTCCTATGCTATGTTTTTTAGCCATTTGGGGGGATAAGGGTTAAAATAACATGACCTATCCCAACAAAAAATTGTAATCATGTAAAGAGGCATATATTGAAAAATATTTCTAATTTTCCTAGTTTAGGTTTCTAGGCTAAAATCTCTATGTTAATGTGTGTGTTTACCATTACATAATTTCCATTTTATTAAGAATCTATTTGCAACAATTTTCGATATAGGGTTAAAACCTACACATACCAACTAACCATCTTGAGGCTCATACACCTTTTATCACCTCATATTCTAGGGTCAATCATTTGGACCTTTAGGGTTCTTTCTCTATGTTGTTTTAGCCTTTTGTAATAGCTTTTGAAAATGAGTGTAGTCACCATCTCTCTCTCTTTAGAGATAAGCTACTACCATTCTAGCCATTTTTTGTTCTACAACTTTTTGTTAATTTATTTATTAATATAAGTTGGGTTTTCACTATATTAATGTGCTCTCTACTATATTTATGTGTGTATGTGTGTGCTCCACCTCCTTTCCTACCTTCCATTTTGCTCCTTATACAACCTAGATCCATAGTGTTTCTTTACTCCAATCTACCAAGTGGGCTTGCAAGCATTTTTCCACTTTTTGGATAAAGCCTTTGTGATGACATTCCTAATGTTTAACTTTAGACAAGTGTTACCTAGTTGGCTAGCCTTAAAGCAAGATTCATAATTATAAGCAACTTAATCACAATATACTATTTGCATTTAAATAACACCTTCCCTATCCATAAGAATTACTTCTAGAAATTAAAAACATATGGTCAGTTTAACATAAATACTTGCATAAGTAGTTTTAAGACAAAGTTCAAGAGATACCAAAATAAACTTCCCCAAGGAATCCCTAATGGCTTTGGGGGACTCTAAATTCAAAAAATGGATTAGATGATGGTTTGGAATCCTCACTAAAATTGGAAGGGAGTATAAAACCTTTATATATAGTTCAAAATAATAGTTTTGAATGTTACATAAATAACACAATGACCTCCCCACACCACCCACCCCCCCCCCCCCCCCCCCCCACACAATCCCCTCCCCAAAATGAAGGGCCATTATTCAAAACATTTTCATGATCTCTACATTTTGAAAATACAATGATGAATAAGCATTTGATGCAAGGACTGATAACAACAACTACGAATATAAAGAATTTACATGATCTTGAATTCTAAGAGTGAACATTAGGAAACTTTGGTTAAAGACTATTAAAGTGGAAAATAAAATTATGGAAGCTAATAGTTTTTCTTCGAGTTAAAAATAAAAATATTAAGTTTGACCTATGGATACCATAGGGATTTTTCAACAAAATTCCACACACATTGGGACAACAACTTGCAATTTCTTTGAATGAGGCTGGCATTATTTTGTTATGAGATTAAGGTGCAAACAATTTTGAATTTAAATCTTATAACCTTAGATGGGGTGATGAGAATAGAGTAGGGGGGAGCATTCTTCCACCACCCCACTTAACCAATATGTAGGGGGACATGGCAACAAGCCCCCTACAACTGGCAGATCCAAACAACTTAATGATTCTTGGAAATGGGAGCCAACCACATGATCTTGAATCAAAAGACTCAAGTAGATCAATGTGGGAAGTCATGAAGCTTAAGACATGTAGCATGCAAAATTTAATGGAGGGGGGTGAATTAAGGATAATGTGTATCATCTTAATGGCCACAACCAACTTGCAACTTTGTCTAATTCGATCAATGCACCATCCAGGGGCTATTGGGCTAGTAAATTAAGGAGAGAGCAATGAAGGAGGGGTTGTCCTAGTAATTATGGATGACAAGTCAACAATTATTGTGCACGGGGGAGAGTCAATTAGGCTCACACAGACACTCGAGTTTGGAGCTACTCAATTCAAGTATGGGATAAATCAAGAAGTTGTGACAAGGAGGAGCCTAATTTTTGGCCTCTATGTTTCAGAAAGATATTTCCCAAAGGTGACAATTGAGCATTGGGAAGGTCAGATAATCTATGAGAGGTGGAAAGTTTATGATGCATAAGATTCTATGCAAGCACACATGGCTTCTAGGTGGCAACAAGTTCCGAAGTTGGAGTCTCCACATCGCAATACTCAATAAGGTGATGAATTCTTGAGCAGGGTCTAGCTAGGATATATCAAGCACATAAGGCGACTGAACTATGTTGGGTACCCAAGTAAAAATTCTCCTCAAGTTGGGCACCCCTCTGTCTTTTATGAATACAAACAACATTCCAGAATTTTTATTTGGAATTTCAACTCATTTACCAGAGTGGTTCTGGGAGAATTAAGTCCCTATATTATTCTGAATTTTTTATTTAACTTGGTGTGTAGTATTTTAGGGCAAGGAAATGGAAATTGGGGAGAAATTTAGGTGGTGGAGGTAGGTGTTGGTAATATTAAAAGCTAGGAAGTTGAGGATGCCACCTTTGTAGACTCCTGGGGTGGAGCGTATAGGAGAGTTGTGGTGACCAATTCCCATACCAATACTCTAACGTCACTCTGGTTCGGGTTCATATCTCCCACATATGGAAAAGCTAGGTGTGAAGCTCAGAGCCTTTCCCAGGGAAATGGGGCTCATTATCTGTTGCCTCATAGTTTGGTTTGAATAATGCCTTGTCCTGAATTATCGTTTATCTAGGAGTAAGGGGTGGCAGATTACCTCTCTTATGGTGGGACGGGGTTGCCTCGCGGGGATATATATTCAAGGTCATAGCAAAAGGCTATACATCAAGGTGGGGGAGAGGTCACTAACTATCACGAGGAACACACAATCCAAATTGTTCTAATAGTCAACAATACTCAAACATTTTTGAAGACTTTTGGACATCTAGCCAGGGATATTGAATTGATTTCCATCATGCCATGGGAGAGGGGAAAACCTAGATGGGGCACTGCATATTATGAAGCTCAAGCTAATAGGCGGAAAATCTCTCCTCCAAGACCAAGCACGTGGATACAAGAAGAATTGATCCAATTGGATAAGGTTATAACCACTCAATGAGATACCCTCTCTCATGTAGTTGTTAGGGATGATTTGGAATCTTGGATCCCTCACATAGGTCAAACTCAGAGCAAAACCAATCAATAAAAGTAGACCATTATCCTCTATTGAAAACTAAAATTCATTATGGGAAGAGAACTAATGGATAAATAGGAAGCTAAGAGAGAAATTCAATAGACCCTCAACCAAAAGCATGACCACCTCAGGTACTATGATTGTAGTCTTGACATGATGTAACATTGACTAGGAAAAATTTGAAAACACCTTGGGATACCTCTAGCGAGACCACGATCCCCGACTGACTAGGCAAGTCCAATACTAGTAGTGGGATGAGACTTTGATCCTCTTCGTTGATCAGATGAAGATACATATTTTTGATCTCTTTCTTGCAACAATTTTTGTATGTAGTTGGATAAGCCAATACTATAATATAGGTCAGTTTCAGTTTCATTATGTTATGTTTTGTATGTCACCTATGGCATTATGAAGAATCCAGTTTTGGCTATGGTATGGTCTCCTGTCTAAGAGATTGGATTGGACTATGTAATTTTCATATGTAACCACAATTTTTCGAGATAATAGAAGTTCACTTTACAAACAAAAGAAATCTCAGAAACTTGTTTTATGAAGAGAGGTGGGTTCACTAAAGGGATTTATGCTCAAATAAATAAAAGAAGATTGAATTATGGACATGAAGTCACCACCACAAAAATGGAGAAAACCTTATATTTTCCTCTTTAAGGGAAAAGGAGTGAAGTAATCTCATGAGATTTGTAAAACCCATGTAGAAAACTAAATAAAAGAAATTTCGTAATCATGACCGTGATGGTAAAGCCCAAAAAATTCTTGAAACACTATGGTATAGACTTAATATATTACCAACCCAATATCATAAAACAATAACAAAAACCCAAATTGGTTTACTTCTGAATATTTAACTAACCTCCTCATATTGTTACAACTAAATATTCCAATTAACCAAAATGATCCTTCATGTGTTTAAATACATTAGTTTCATTTAACTGAATTGCATAGAAATTGCATCATTTAAGGGAAGGGATCTTCCCAACAATTTGAATCTTATAAGTCTAAAGTATTATTCATCATGAATTCTTCTATCTATCTTATTTACCCAATCTTAAATTTCTTTCTTATTGGCGCAATCTTAGATGTATAAGGAATAATCTACAAATTCAACACATGCCAAATTTATGAATTATTTACAATATTTCCTTAAAATTGTGCCAAGACAACTTCATGTGTCCTACATATCATAGGAAAACCCAAACTTCAGTTATTTAGTCACCATAGTCTATGACATTTGAATAGTTAAATGAAGTTGGTCCTCATAATGCTTTATCTAAAGTAGAACCACTTCAACATTAAGTTGAGGATATGATTTTAACTCGGCTTTCATGTTATTAATAAAAAAAATTATTTTTTGTAAGGGTGGTAGGTGTGTAGGAGTGATTTTTTTTATAAGGAAAAGTAGAATTTTCTTATTCTTGGATTTTTGATATGGCCACCAATAATCACACAGAAACATACACTCTTCTCCAAGAGATAAACCTAATAACAATTTTGAAACCCCAAAAATTAATCAATATCAAAGATTCAAAAAATAGACTGACTTTAGAAGCAGGATCTTCCCCGCTAGATACCAAATTGAAGTCCTTCTTTCAAAGAATAGACGTGGGGCTTTTTTCAATTCCTAATATTGCTACATTTAATGTGTTGTGAGGTAACAACTCCTCCACTAATTATTTAACATCCCAAACTATAATATGGCCCAAATGCACTATTTGGATAATCTATCAACCTATCATCAACCAATTGCTTGGGGTTTTAAATGTGGACACACGGTAAATATCCTTGCTCAGATGACAACTTTAGGTGACATAAGGAAAACTCAACTGCCTTGAGAGCACGCCTGGATATGATGCTATGCATAACATGCAAGGATGGATTGTGTTGTCCCCCTATAATAAAGGATGTGACTTAGTATGCTCTGAATCATGGTGTGTTAAGAATCATGTTTGTGGCTCTTGTCACCATGACATTTTACTTATTGTCGCACCTCCTTATGGTGCCTAGGAGGCTTAGATGTTTTTCAATGCAAATCTCTCTAGCTTGTTCTACTTTTTTGCTAGATGTTGGTTCACTATTTTCTGACATAATTGTCATGGTTTCTCATGCTCCCTCAGGGCTACGAAAGGCATTTGGTTCTCTAGAAGAAATAGTAGAAATTTAAGACAATATAAGCCAATTGAAATTTTGCATAAAACAACTAGTGGCCCAAATTACAACATTTATGGAAATTTTGATACAATAGAGACAACATCTTCATCAAGAAGATGATGAAATTGATAGTCTACATGGCCGATTGAAATAACTCAAACATGGTGGAACTTTAGGAACTTTGTCTTCCTCCCCTTTAGTTAATTCGATTTAGCCCTCTATCTCTTAACTTCCAGACTTGAATGTGATAATGATAGTACCAAAGAAGGAACTTTTTCTTGGGAACTGTGGTGATAATCCTTCAACTTAAACTATATGATGTTTAAAGTATGTCAAATTTTGGATCAGTTTTATTAAAGATATACATTTAGAATTTCTTGTTTGTATGTCTTTCTACTCCTATATACTTTGGAAGGTCTAGCTTTGGACCAACCTAAGCAAACACAAGACCAAGTCTAAACAATTTAGCATAATGCAACTTCATTACATTCCTTGGCAATAAATTTTAATCAATAAAATCCCCCAATTATAATTAACCAAAATAATCTTATTTTATAAAAATATTAAATATTTCAACAACTTTAATAAATTAAATAGCTTATTATTTAAAACTAAAAAATAAAAAAATATTATTTAAATAAATATTAATAGCTATTATATTTCCTTTACTAATATCAAACGCATTTTTAATCATTTATTTTTAATTACTTAAAACATATTTTTTAAAAATACAAATCGATTCAAATTCTCAAAACTTTTCTTTTTTTAATTTAAAAAAATCTTTAAATATTAATAAAATAATTAAACAAAATATAAATTTTGAGATGACAAAAATATGACCACACAAAATATTAATAATAATAACTTTTCAAACATTATGAAATAATCAAACCAAATTACAATTTTTGACGTGATAAATCTATAATTAACTATTCATTGTAATTAAAAGCAAAAAGGAAAATATGTAATCATGCAACTTAGTTTTAATTACATAAATCAAACTCAATACATCAAGAGTTGCACACCATAAACGAGTTGTGTCGAAGCAAGTATATTTTTATTTGTCCATACCTATTTTAAGCAATAAAATATAAAAAAAGGGTTAACACATGAATCTCCATTTCACCATGTTAATTTCCTTCGATTATTCAATATTCTTTAGTTGTGGTCCAGAGCACTATGGATGTTATTTACCTATTTTAAGCAATAAAATATAATAAAAAAATGGTTAACGCATGAATCTCCATTTCATCGTGTTAATTTCCCCTTCGATTATTCAATATTCTTTAGTTGTGGTCCAGAGCATTAGGGATGTTATTTAATTATAATTTATAAACTATGTAATAAAGTTGGCTTTTATTTTTGTATCAACCATTTGTGTTTACATAAATGTTGATTGAAAATAAGCGTTGTGAGGTATATATGAAAAGAAACACCAACTATTCCTGATAGGCAATAAAAGTATGAATATCTTAAATCGTTTAACCCTTTGATACTATAGAAATTAATTATTATTTCTACATAAAATAGAATAAGGAAATCAAATAAGATATCTAGTAAAAGATTTATGTAAATATATTGAGTAAACGATTTATCCGAATATATTGAAAATATTTCAATATAGTAATCACACAGTCACATGATATTAATAAAACGATTTCCTTTTTCAATATTATATTTAATTTTTTAAATTTTATATAAATATTATTAGAATTAAAATTAGATTTAATATTTTAAAACCAAATATTAAATACATAAATACAACATGATTTGTGAATCTTTTTGTAATTACTCTTAAGATTATTTCAATTCTCTCCTAAACCATAATATGAGTTGTGGAGTTTTTTTCCCTAATTTATTATTTTAATTTTTTTTATTACTATTATTCTTAAGATAATTTCATTATAAGATGTGATTAATTTTCATTTATTATTATTTAGTTTAAATGATATGTTTGATAAAGGAAGATCATTGATTTTTATATTTATATTTGTATTATAATTTTTTGGAGATAAATGAATTAAATGATTTTTTTACAAGTCAATTGAGATTATTTCTGGGGGTTGAGAAAAATGGTTATTATCTTCCTCACCCATATTCAAATCTCGAAGTGATATGCCGAGTTATAATGCCTTGATAATTATTGTTGTATTGACTTCTAACCTTATGAACTCTTAAGTGAGTATCCTTGTGGGTTGCCCTGTACCAACAACCTCACTCTAGGCCTTGGGCTTAAAAAGACGTTTATTTCTTTCTTTGAAAAAGATGATCTTCTTAAATACATATTAATCACATAATTAATGAAGATCTTTAAAGATCTTAACTGTTAAACACACATACACATAGTCCATTAAATATCAAGCTCGAAAATGACATGTCTCTCCACCCTAAACTTAGTCATAAAAAAAATGATCATATTTGTTGTCATATAAATACATGATATTTTTTAAATGATTGAAAAACAAAAATTACTGAATTTTGATAATCCAAATTCCATGATATTTTTTTACTATTTTTGTTTATTTCAATAAGGGGTGACATTATTAACCCTAAAATGTGTTTAAAAACACAACCAATATTGAATACAATGTCAAAGTGCATGTTGCCAACATTCCAACTATAAGCCTTGCAAGCGACAAACCATGAGAAAAATGCCACACAATTTTTAATCTCTACCTTTTTGGCAAGGCTTAAGCTAGGCCAATAAAGCAAGATGGGTAGGGGGGCTGAAGTCTCTAAGACGAAGCTTCCTTTGCTTGAAATTTACCCATGCCTCTCATGATACATACAAAGATAGACATCACATCATGATACATACAAAGATAGACATCACACCACGATAGGTAGAAATTTATTACAATTGAAAATAAAATGTGGCAATTGAAAAAAGAGCAGGAAATTAGAGGTTGGATCATCATTGCTTTCGATCAAGGTTCTTGATATTACCCACAATAAATAACATACATTACTTTTTAATAGGCCTTTCAATATTGTTATATTGAACAATTTGCATTAGATATGCCTATGAACTGGAGAAATGTAAATGTAAGTTGAGAAACCCTATGAGACTCTACAACAAAGCTATTAGTAAGTATTTTAGTATACTACAACTCGATGAATATCAAGTATGTTTGTCATTTTCTTGTAAGAAGGTATGAAAATAGGATATAATTTATTGGCAAGTATATTTGGATTTTTCTACTAAGATGAGAAAGGATTGTGTTACACAAATTCCATTATAAAGAGTCACAAGTACTTGTCATTGAGAATTGAAATACGCACTTGCAATTAACATTTAAAAAAATATAAACATGGTAAATTTGACATGTTCATTCTCACGTGTTATTTGTTGATGCTTTATTTATATACTACAACACACTTATTTACATCATGAAAAATAATACCGATAATTATAGTTGATACACAAGGACTTTATTAGGGGAGCAATACTATATCATGTGCATTTATATTGGGAGATTTATATTGAGGAAAAAATGATATAATATATTGACGAATATATAAGAGATAAAGGGTTTTTATATTGGTAGATATAAAAAATCGAGCTCCAAGTTAATGAAAAAATATAAAGGGTACAAAAAATGTTAATAAAAAAATGGATACCTACAATATATAGTGAAAGTAGGGGTTTTTTTAAATTGGGAAGGTGTATTGAATTTGTATTGGTAGGGGGTTAAATAATGTGATTTTTAGAGATATTTTTCAATACATAGTCAAATTAAGGGTATTGTTTAATATGCCACGAACGCACATGATATGTCATAGGTTTATTGAGTGAATCCCCCGTGAGTTGACATGTTGGTTCTATATAGTTTATGAGGTGTATGAAAACATGCCATATTTCCAATGAAATAGCCATAATAGCGCATGGAAATTATGAAAAATATGAAACCCATTTAATTCATTAAACCCCATGAAATTGACGCATGTCATCAAATCAGTAATATTATAGTGATAAATTGAGTTAATTGTTCCATTTATAACTTGCATAACGATTGATCTCTAAAAAATATTCAATAAACTTAACTATTTTATAAGTGCCCTAATGAAAGAATGCTTCAAATAGTTTTCAATCATACCAAATCCCAAATACTAGTAAAAAAAGTATATGGTATGCCTTGAATTGAACATGAACTTTTTAAGTCTGTTACATCCATGAGTAGAATATATAGATTATATAGTTTTAGTTTTTTTTTAGTTACAAGTTTTAAGGAAAGCTCCCGAGTATTTTCTCTCATTTTATGGATGGTACCAAAAGTAAACCCTATGATATTGAAGGCATAAGGTTGGTCAATAACAGGACTAGAAGTCTCACAATAACATATTCAATGTGAGCTCCGTATATCACTTGTGAGAATTTAACTTGGGTAGAGTTGATAACAATCATTCCTCCAAACCACCAAAGGTAACCTAATTGACAAACTATATAATGAATTATTTGACTATGGCTTAGATTAAAAACATGCTTCATAAGTTATTTGGTTAGATGATAACAATCATTACTCCAAACCACCAAAAATAACTCAATTGATAAACTATATAGTGAAATTATTTGGCTACACCTTAGATTAAAAAGGTGCTTCATAAGTTATTTGGCTAGGCCTTAAAACTTAAAGTGCAAAAATCTCCAAATTTACTATTATTTTCTACCACTTCTAAAAACGTTGTCTAATTTTACAAATAATTTCCAACCATTCATTTAATTTTGGTTGAAATTTTAGTAAATGATTCAATTCCAGGAAATGTAAAGGACATAAAAATTTGTTTTTGAAAAATCTAAAAAATGTCTTATTTCAACTAGTTACTAATCACATGTGTACTTCAAATTATTTGATAAACATTTATCACTAGAAAATCCATTTCCGTAATTTTTTGTGAATTTGATATAGTTACTAAGAAAATATCCACTAATTCACTATGATATTTTATGATAGACTAAATTGACTTTGTCATGATATTTTTTCTGGTTAATTTTAACCAAAATATAAAAGATATATTAAATAAATTGAGTTTAAATTGTTTAATCCGAAAAATTCAAGTGCCCCAAGAGTTTTTAGGGTGCAAAATCCATTTATGCATTCAAAAATGTATTTTAAGCAACAAAAAAATCACATTCTTGCTTGAAATTGTATTGCCAGATTCCAGTGAAAAAGATTATTTCGTCTATAAATTACACCAGAATATATATATATATATATATATATATATATAGTTATTCTTATTTTAAATTGTATGTTTATTAATTACATTTATTGATTTTTATATACTTATTAATGACGTGGTCTAACTTATAGATGAAATAACCTTTTTCAATGGAATCTAACCCTACAATTTCTAGCAAGATTGTGATTTTTTGTTGTTTAAAATACATTTTTAATGCATAAAAAGATTCAATACCCCGGAGAAACCCGGGGTACTCGAATTCTAGAGATTAAACAACTTAAACTCAAGTTTTTAAAAATTTCTGCCATATTTTGGTTAAAATTAACTAGAAAAAATACTCTGAAAAAAGAAGAAGAAAAAAAAGTCATTTTGTTTGTAAATTGGCGACACCTTATTAATTATATCTCCTCAAAATTACATATACAAATAGAATCATATTATATATATATATATATATATATATATATATATATATATATTATATATATAAAACAAAATACGATATAATAAATTGATTTTGATTTGATTTTTTTTACTTTATGTTTTATTATTACTATTATTTGATATGACACACAATTTTACAACTACTACAACACATGATTTGAATATACCCAATATTTACAACCACTACAATATATGATTTGAATAGAATCAATATTTACATTTCAACCATTTATAGACACTACACCATTTCCCCCATATTGAGGTGTAGAGAACCTCTAGATGCAACAATTAGATAGAAAAGTATTTCACATTTGATTATTGAACATAATACTTCGTAAATGGAACAATCACAACAACTCACTGATCTAATGACAAGGATTGCCAAATTAGCATGATAACAAAGTCACCTCCTATGTATATGGCAAAGAGATGCTTCTTGGCTTGCAATGTACACACCCATTCCTTAAATTAGCTATCTAGTTGCAACACAACATTAAACAAAACATTGAACATGATACTTTGTGAATGGAGCAAGTAATATTAAATGCAACCAATTGATTTAATGACTCCCACTAATGGAGATCACCAAACTAACATGATAATGTTTCCACCTCCTTTGTATCAAGCTTGCAACTCTGACAATTGTTGCCTACACGGGCTATCTAGTTGCGCCGAAGTTTGGTCAAGAAACATCATTTGGAGAAGAGCATGCAGCATAATACTTTGAAAATAGAACAACGACTATAACCCAACCAAGTAAGCCAACAAATCCTAAATGAGATCACTAAACCAATGATAAAGCTATCACCTCCTATGTGTAAAGCTAAGAGATGTGGTGAACCCATAGAATTCACTAAGATATGCTGTACTATAGGACCAAATGAAATAACAAGAAATCAAACCAAAAACAAAGAGACTCTCTAAACTATAAGGAAAAAAGCTTTTTAAATCATACAAATGCACATGCTTATGCAAAAGATTTATTTAAGATATACCAAATATCACTAAAAAAAAAAAAAAATCTAACCATACATGTCTTTTAAATCAATCTTTTAGTTTGTCGACTTAAACATCAATCGCTGTTTTTTGAAAGAAAATTTCATTGAATAACCAAATATAACATTTGGGTTTTTTTAATTGAAATATACATATCCACTATTTACACTATTTTTTTAAAATCATTACTCTTTAATTAAGAAACCCCAAATACATATTACATTGAACATTAATGTAAATCTATCTTTAACTTTGAATCTATCATGCATGAGAAGGATCACATACTTAGATGCATAATTTCTTTTTCAAATTGTTCTTGTTTTTTAAATGTTTTCACAATTTTTTTTATAAATGTTTTCACATCAAGGGATTCAATCCCTTGATGTGAAAGCACTTGTAAAAAATAAAATGTATCAAGAATAGATGTACTAATCTTTCCACACTGAACATGGTCTTGACACATAAATTATATGTGTGTATGTTATATTATATATATTATATATAGAGTTCACAAATAACACGCATTATGAAAAGAATTACATATCTATATTATATTATATAGTATATCACTAAAATATTTTAACATTGTTCGAATATTACAACAAAATATATAATAAGTATAGCTATATATATTTATTATGAAACGAATTACACATTTACCACATTAATAAA
This sequence comes from Pinus taeda, assembly GCA_000404065.3. NCBI lineage: Eukaryota > Viridiplantae > Streptophyta > Pinopsida > Pinales > Pinaceae > Pinus > Pinus taeda. Next base: position 18,042 of record APFE030169928.1, on the reverse strand, counting down.
ATATTATATAATATGTCAATAAAATATTTTAATATTTTAACTGTATTGGAAACCGCAATTATTCAATTACCTAAAGAAACCGAAGACATGGCAATAACCTAATTGAATTATATTTGGTAATGATATTGATTTAGAAATATATCATTATTTATAATTTTTTTAAAAGTATACATCTAGATATCTATCTTGGAATATATTATTGCAGCACTTTACTGTTTATATCGCTGTCTTGTAGTTGGTAGATTCTCTATAACTTGTGATGGTTAATCTCTACTATTTGTCTGGTATATTATTGGTTCCGTTTCAAACCCAACGAGACGGTAAATGTAAGTTCGTTTGAGTCAAATAATCATACATCCTGTGGCACTACGTCAAAAAGTGGTTGCCATAGCACATAGTCTATAGATTATTCCACTGCCCGCAAAACGCCACGCCTGTTTCCTGCTCATGCCAATTTGCACGAAAACTACTACACGCTTTCGTTCCTCTAAGATAAGGAACCATCTCTTCATTCCTGCCGCCTCACAGCCAATCTGGGTCCCAGACTTTATCCATATCCACATTTTCAGTGCTTGCACGCCACTTCCTAAATCCATCCACGTCACGCAAGGGCATGTCGTCCTTATCAACGAACTCCGACATTGCAGAGAAGCCACGTCACAAATCAAGGTCCGGTGGCCAAGTTGGACAATAAGTTTCATATTTTCAGCCGCAGATTGAGTTCCAAGTCAGTCGACCTATTGATTGTTGTGTACAAAGGAAGTAACTTTGTTGGACATTTGTCAGTTATACAATTAGCTTTATTTATACCCACATGATTGTTGTCATCCGGACCCACTGGAGGAGACCCCGTCCCGGTACCGTTGGCTTCTTGAAAATATGTTTGAAAATTGAAAGCGTTTTCCCCCGCCACCTCACCTCTGTTGGGTGAAAAAACAATGGTGAAGATGAGGATAAGCTCGAGTCAATGGACAATCTGAAAAATAGGGATTAATTTTATCATTGCGAAATGGGGGGTAGCTTGTGGTGTTCTTGGCTGCTAAAGTTCGTCTTTTTCTGCAACATGCATACCCAGATTTGGACTTTGTAGGGTCTGTCGACTGTCATTATTCTATTTTTATTTCATGTCTAGGATTCTTTTCATGCCAGAGCAATATGTGGGTACATTTCGTTTGGCTTCATTATAGGCGTTTTATACTCTGACGCTTTTGCAGGGCTCCTACTGTCTTTTTTGGGTTGTGTCGATTTCATTTATGTTGTGGAATCTATGATCAGAACTTTCTTTGATAAGAGCATCGTTGGAGCGTTTCAGTTTGAATTAGTTATTTTGAATAATATTTAGACTGTTTAGAGGAGGCCGGGGTTTCCAAATTGTGAGAGCTTTGTGGGTTTGATTATCAGAATTCAGAATGGCGGTTATGAGTTCCTCCCCCATAGCATTCGGGGGTACTTCTTCCAGTCTTCCGGGATGTTTTCTACACTGCCCCTCGCTAGTTGCAGGGGGGCGGATTGATTCAAACTGTTGGAGACACCGTGAACCATCTGTACTAGTGCCAAGGTCTTCCTGGCTGGTGGCTGGATTTAAGACCCAGGCACCAACTATGGGAATGGTTTCAGATAAATTGGTTTGCCATTTCAGGAACCCAGTATTACCACATTTGAGCAACAAGTCCCTGCAGATGCAGAGGACGGTAATCACTCTAGCAAGCCTTGGGGACCCTTCTGGAAGTTCTGTTGCAGTGGAGAAAGTTCTGAAATCCAGGATGCCAATGCAAAGGGTAAGTTTCTCCATCCAATAAATGCTCCCTCTCCTTTTATGTGTGTGCGCTTTTACTTTTTAATATCCTTTGAGAGCTACATGGTCTATAGGGTCTCCTCTTGACATATCTAAAAGCTTGGAAATCTGATCATGGATGGTGTGTTTTTAAAATCTAGTTACTGTAGTTGAACTGTGTATTTATGAGATTTCCTGGTGTAAGAGAGAGACTATCAAAGGATATCCTATTGCACGGATAGACTCAGTGGATCAGTCATAAATTTTAATGTCTAGTAACCAATTTGATCATGGGGCAAATAATTACTCCCTTTATCCATGCTCATTCACAAGGTTTTATGAGTCTACCTGTGAGATAAATACAGAGTAAGCACAAGATGATCAATAGAGCCACCATTCTTGCTGATCACCAATGGACTGATTGGATTAGCCAACCATGTTTCACTTTGGTCATTAGGTATTGAACAGAGGCAAAAGCTTCTATAACAGTTAGACAATGGTAAAAAACATAGCAAAAGCACTGCTTACTTGTACTGGAAAACAGGTCATTGTGATTTCCCTTCGACAGTATAATATATTCACCTTGGGAGGAACATATATACTGCTGCTATCAGCGCAACTGCCCCAATCTCGAGATGCTTATAAAACCAACTGTAGTTTTTCATTCATCTCTTTGAAAATAGGAATAGCTACTAATTTAACATGCTTAAAATGAGTATAAGAATATCCTACCATCCATTGTTTTATCTATGAGATGATTAAAACCTGCTCAGTCATACAAAGTACTATATAACTCCACCTGGTTCCCATACTATTGGAAGAGCGACATACAACAGTGTAGCACCATTGATCCTACGTGTATGTACCGTGCAAACGAACACAGACTCACGGAAACTTGGACGTATTTTTATGTATGTAGGAATACATATATAGGTTCTGAACCTTGGCTGAAAGTTTGCGGTTCTGCAAGGGCTTTTGCATAGTGATCCTGACTTTGAAAGTGAAAAGATATGGAGACTTGTGCAATTTGTCATATTTGTTGCATCGTGGTAAATAAATGCATTCTGTTTTGTGCTTTGCCACAATCTTAGGATTTTCTGACTTCCAATCTCTGATTCAAAAATGTGAATATATAAAGGTTAATGGCTTTAGAATCCCTTCTGTGTGGTATGGGTACAAAATGGTTTGAGATATTTCTCGGGAGTTGTTTATGTAGATGGATAATGTTACAGAACAAAATTTATGTGGATTTTGATAATAAACATTTAATGGATCCCATAAGTTTCATGGTACTTGAGAATTGTTGTGATTATTTTGGTGAAGTTTCCTTTAGAGAGACAGTCTTGAAATGGTTTCCTTTTTCCCATTTGGGTTTTCTTGGAATTGTTTTGTAAGCCCCCCATGCTTGTCAACATGAAATGCTTGTAACAGGTAAAATGACTGGTAGTTATAAGTCATATGAATCTGGACTTTGACACTATTGTTAAGGTTTTTCCCATTGAATGGAGATTGAGTCTAACTCGTCCTTCTTGTGTTGGTTGTGCAGAACTTCCCCTTTTATGTAATTCTTCCTCCGGATACAATATCCGCTTCTAACACTTTAAACCATTGCAAGGCAATTCAAGCAGGCTTACTTGCCTTAAAGGCTCTTGGTGTGGATGGAGTGGTTATGCAAGTATTTTGGGGCATTGTGGAGAGAGATGCTCCAACAAAATATGACTGGTCTGCATATTTGGCTTTGGTGAAAATGGTCCAAGCAGCAGGCCTGAAAGTTCAGGCTTCAATATGCTTTAATGGTTGTAAATCTAGTCAAGAAAGCTTGTCTATACCTCTTCCATCTTGGGTTCTTACAGTGGGCAATAGTGATCCAGACATCTTCTTCACAGACCGATCGGGAAACAGGTACAAAGATTGTCTGTCTCTAGCTATTGATAGTCTTCCTCTATTTGAAGGCCGTACACCACTTCAAATGTTTTCTGATATGTTCCAAAGCTTCAGATCGACATTCTCCGACTATATTGGAAATACAATTGTGGTAAGCAATCCATACCTTTATTGTAACTAATATTTTTCTGTTTGCATTGAGAACATCCATGTTAGTTATCTGTTCCTTGAATCCAACCTGAAAATGATTATTTCTGAGTTTAGGTTTCTGTATTGTGAACAATTTTAAAATGATACTTCCCGATCCATCACATTATGTCTCTGAGTTGGTGTTAGAATTGAACTTAATTGTGAGGTATGGATATGAGAAAAGAGAGTGAAAGAATTCCCTTCTGACAATGCTCCACGTTTATATATTTAATATGTGGAATTGGAAACCAAAGCCTCGGAATACTTCATTTCTGCTTATAACTCGAGGATGTTTCTGAAAATCCCACTGAATTGCTGATGCATGCTTTTTTGCTATACAGGGAATATCTGTGGGTCTTGGTCCTGAGGGGGAACTGAAATATCCTTCATTCCGGGAGGGCATGTGGAAATTCCCTGGAGTGGGAGAATTTCAATGCTATGATAAATATATGCTAGCCAACCTGAAGCAGCATTCTGAAGCGACAGGTCACCCTGTATGGGGACTGGGAGGTCCACATGATGCTCCATCATATAGTCAATGGCCCAATGAGGGAAGTTTCTTCAATGATAATGGTGGATCTTGGGGCTCCCCCTATGGAGAGTTTTTTCTTACATGGTATAGTGCACAACTGATTGCTCATGGAGATCGCATTCTTTCTCTAGCTGCAAGTATTTTCCTGGAGGATGAGGTAATAGTATCTGGAAAGCTTCCAGCAGTTCATTGGTGGCATAAAACGAAGTCACATGCAGCAGAACTCACGGCTGGATTCTATAATGTAGAAGGTCGTGATGGGTATGATGCCTTCATGGAGATGTTTGCCAAAAACGCATCTTTAGTGATTTTGCCAAGTATGGATGTTTCAGAAATGTACTATCCTGCTGAAGCAAGATGTAGTCCAGAGTCAGTTTTCCTTCAGATTCGAAGAGCGAGTCATAAACATGGCGTGCCAGTTGCAGGCGAGAATTCATTTCCCTGCCCTGACTATGCTGCTTTTAAGAGGATCACCGACAATGTCCATCTTAGAAACTCACCTGATCTCCCCCTTTTGACTTCTTTCACTTTTAAAAGTATGGGTGCATCTCTGTTCTTTCCAGACCACTGGCATCACTTTGTCAAGTTTTTCCGGAAAATTGGCCAATATGGCTTGATGGATAATCAGAGTGATATAGCATTGAAAGACCAGCCAACGACGTCTTCCAGCTTCTGCAACGAGGAGCAGCTTGTTAAAATGTAAGAATAGTTGCTAAACGTGATGATGGGAAGATGAAGTGTTTTATATTCCTTTCCTGTGTTTGTAAGATTACTCAGCCATACAACAGAAGTAAATTCAAACAAGTATGCCAACATAAGACTTATTTGTCAATTTTAGTGTAATTAACACTGGATTCTTGACTCTCCTGCTGCCGGGGAGATCTTCTGCTGTTACTATTAGATTTTCTATTAGACTCATTCTTTAGTATTTTGGTGAGATTGATTAAATTAGCAAGACCATGATATGATATTTATTGTGAACCCTCTTGTTCTTAGTTTCTATCAAACTATATTGTGAGAGATCCCATCTCATGGCCCAATTTTAATAATGCTGTGATAATTCATGTGAATCAACAGCACTCGGTAAGCTGTTTACTAGAACTGATAATAATAAATCAGTATATGATTTCAGTATATGATTTGATCTTGGGTCTTGCCCAAAACAGTTTTCCTAAATTACTGTAAAATTATTAGACTCCATTGTTCTGAAAATTTCTCCATTTAATTATTTCTTTTCTCATGACAATGGCAGTTATATATTAAATATTAAATGGCAACAGTGATATGGGCATTTTGATGTTTAAGTATTATATTGACTAAGATAGAGGATGCAGAATTTTTTTTTCTATTAAAGCAAAGATAGGTTGAAATGTTTTATGCGGCAGTACTACTGTGGATTTTCTATTGATATGCAAGAGGTTATTTCACCACAGTTGTAACAGACTTTGACAGGTTATAGACAGGACTTGCTCTTTAGACTCCTACGCAGCATAATTTTCTAAATTTAATTTTAGTATTGTTCACAGCTTTTGTTATTTACAATGGCAACCTATGATGGTTTTTGGATGAACTGATCATCAATATCTTGTGCTATGATTTTGTAAATATTCATTGATATTCGAGATTTAAGAACAGTACAATCGGTTGTATTGTGACTTTTTACATGCCTCGGAACACAGCTGCCTGCTGAAGTTCGGAGTGCACAACACTAATTTGGAAGCCAACCCATGGAACCACCAACAATGGAAGAAACACAGCCACAGACAAGATTGTTCTATTAAATAAATCAACAAATCAACTTAGCCTTACACGCATGTAGCCTCCATGGGCTCTTGCTGTTATAAAGCAAAGCTACAATTGAAAATTAAATTTGCACAGAGCCATTAAAATACTCACGCTCAGATTTCAGGGAGTAACCATCCCTCTGTTTCTCCCACGGTGTTTTTACATTCACCAACCGCTCCGATTTTTCATACGGCAATTTCTCCTTTCTAACACAGATCCTTCTCTTTTCCTTCCCCAGATCCATTTCTTTTCCTTCCCCCTTTTATGGAGAATACAACTCTCCTCTTTTAGCTGTTTTAACTTAGCAGCTTCAATTGGTAAGAGTTTTCTCTCTTTTTATTGATTACTTTAAAGTTATTGTGATTTGAATCGGGAGGAAGAGTTGTCTCATGATTATTTTAAAATTATTGTGATTTTCTGACCTGTAATACTTAAAACAAATATTAATAATAAAATAATATTTTAATATAAAATCATAAATAAAATATCTCGCTACCCACTTTAATAATTATATATCAGTAATATATATGTAATAATTAAATATTAATTTAATATAATAAGTAAAAAAAATGAAGTGATGAAAATGAAAAGAAGGAAATTTAATTTATAAGTTGGTGTAGGACTCTCCAGAATAAAATTCTTAATTAGAGGAATAAAAAAAAAATTCTACATAGAATGAATGTAATTTTTTGAAAAAATTATTAATAAAAATATAAATTATATATAAAATATTTTAGCATTTTATGGAGTTGAATATAGATAAAGTATTGGAAAGTAAAAAAAAAAAATTATTTTTTTGAGTTATGGGCTTTCCACTTTCTAGTATGGAGGGATACAAGTAATTCCTTGTATATTTAAAACTTAAAATATAATAAAATAAAAAATCAATGTTGCACATAAATAGAATATTTCATTGTCTAAGTTAAGTAGAATATTTCAATATAAACTTTATATATATATATAAAGAAAGGGAGAGAGATTTCTTATGGTTAGACAATTTAGTGGTGTGTTTTTTTTTTTTTTTTTTTTTCTTGGGTAGACCAACGCGAAGGGATCAAATCTTGTCAGCCCATGACTTCCCAATGGCAAGGTACTTTAGCAACGAGACCTTGACCAATTGAGCTAACCTTTGGGACTTTCAATTGTATTTTACTTAGTATGAAGGAGATGTAATATATGTATATATATAAAGAACCAATGCCAATCCATTTTAACTTTGCATCTTTGAGAGGGATAAAGTCCCTGAAGGTAAAAACTTCCTTTATATTGAAAAAAACCCTGAGGAAAGGTTTGTGCTCGGGGGGGTTCTGATTGCTCTCATTACATGATAAATTTGGAGTTAAGATGAATTTACACTGGTGTTTAATTCTCATTTAGATAGAATTCAATGAACTAGTTATACAATTCCAATGATTTTCCTACTTAGAGTTCTTTCTTTTCTTGTTGTTGTGTTGCCTACAATTCTATCCATTGACTAGGGGTTTTCCTCTCATCCTTAAGCGAGTCTATTGTTTGAAAATTTTGTTGTTGTCTCAAGCACTTATCTTCTCCTTCTCCAATGATTTTGCTCATGGATTCTTCTCAAGAATTCACCTCTTGTTGCCCAACAATTCTCTCTTTCTCTAGCAAATTGGCTACCCAAAGATCTTTCGGTCTTTCCCCACTATTTTTCCTCTCTTTGGGCAATGATTTCCCTACTGCCTAATCTCATTTTAACTCCATGTGGAGTGCGGAAGGAATTACACATCTCCCTCATACTAGGTTGTAGAAAGCACCTCTCGACACAATAACTTAGTTGAAACTAACCCACTTAACAACTCACTATATTAGCTATAGAGAGACAATTATAAATAAAATATACAAAAATAGTTATAGAGAGCCAAATGTGAATAAGATACGCCAATGTAGAAGTTGGAGGCCATTCACCACACCCTTAAGGGCTTTGTTGTTAATGCTCCAAACCTTGTTAATTGTCACTTTATCACTGTCTACATTTTGACGACTTTTTTATCACCCTCCTTACATAATGAATCAGTTGCTTTGCCATTTGCACATAAATTGAATATGTGAGCTTAATGTTATTAAAGACTTACTATAAAAAACAAACCTTATACTTGTTGCTAAACATTCAATGAAGACTCAAAATAACACTTTGAACCTCTGAAAAATTATTCAAAATATCCATGCAAATTCTCATTGGGAGAATGCTTCTCCAAGACTATGCTTTCCAACTTCTTCCTTTTAATTAGTGAGGGTGAACACTATCTTCTAATATTTTCTTTATACCCTCAACTTCTTGAAGATGATCAAGTTTGAGGGGCACTAAGCTCTTTCTCATCTCTTATTTCACATAAGCTTTCATTGTTTTAATTGAAATTATCACCATGACCCACATGTGTGAATGCATTGTTGTACATAAGTTTATAACCTCCCATATAGGATATTATGTATGCCAAAACTTCTTTGCCAACATTAATTTGAAGTAGAGAGCCAAGGTAGGCAATTTGGTACACAAGGTAACTAAATGACCCTCAATAGTAGGTTGTATCCAGCAAGAAACAAAAGTAAACTAAAAGGTATTCCAATATAGAATTATCCTTAAGCCTTTGAATGCATCAGCCTATTGAAAAACATGAGAGGAAATGAAAGGAAAATATAAGGATGAATGTAGGTTTTAACCTCATACATAAATTACCTACATACGAATTCTAAAACAAAGAAAATAAACAATGTAAGAGCATAACACATAAAATACATATACACAGAGATTTTCCCGTGGATCCCAAAACTGAGACTACTAGCTTGATTTTTTCATTATGTTCCTTTCAATATTACAATACATATATATACATGCTGAAGCATCCAATACCATGGACCGAAAACCATTGTGCCCAAAACCATGTGGTAAAACCATGCACAGAACCAT
>APFE030169924.1:853-13244 GCA_000404065.3 Pinus taeda | reverse complement strand
TCTCATCTTTCACTTGTTCCTAAAAGACTTCTTGTGTTACAGCTACAATAGTTCTTCCTTCCTTCAAATCTGCCCTGAGTTTGAGAGGAAACATTCTATTGCTGGTCATTTGCACCTGTGCAATGATCTTCTTACTTGGAGGTATATCTCTGATTGTACACATATCATATTTGAAGAAAATGTTGTAACCTTTGTCAATGAGCTGTCCAATGCTCTAAAGATTACATTTCAGGCCAGGTACATAGTATACTTCTAGCACAATCATATGTTCTCCATTTCTTGCTCGGATACTGACTCTGCCCTTACCCTTGATAGATATCTACTATCAGTTCCTGTTGTTACCTCAGATTTCACATCTTCATCCAGATTGGCAAACATTGCAATATTTCCAGTCATGTGATTACTATAACCTGAGTCTAAGAACCAAACATCTTCTTGTTTGTCTTGTGCAATGTTACATGTTAACAACACATTCTTTGGTTTCTTATTTTCTTCATTTGCAAAATTAACATTCTGCCTACTATTCATGTCATTTTGTTTTTTCCTACATTCATTGGCATAGTGCCCATATTTCTTACAATAATGACATTGGACTTTGGATTTGTCATACCTTTGTCCATGAGCTTGCTGTTTGCTTGAACCTTCATCTTGGTTCTGATTGCAGCTCCTTCCGCTTGTGCTTGCAGGATAATATCTGCCTCTATTTTGTCTTCTTCCACGACCTCTGTTATTTGCTCTGCCTCTAGCTTTTCTTTGGCTGAAAGACATCTGAGTCTTGAATGCTTGCTCAAAAGAGGAATCTGTTCCTCTACTCAGTCTGTGTTCATGAGACATAAGAGAAGCACTCAGTTCATCTACCGTGAACTGTGAGAGATCTTTTATTTCTTCTATTGCTACCACAATAGCTTCAAACCTCGAGGGTAAACGTCTCAAGATCTTCTCTACGATCCTTCTTTCTTCAAGAGTCTCGCCATGAGATCTTATCTGGGTTATTAAGCCAATAACCTGAGTGAAGAATGAATCTATTGTATCAGATTCCTTCATGCTGAGTGTTTCAAAGTCTCTCCTCAACATTTGCAACTTTGCAGTCTTCACCTTCTCCATGCCTTGATAGGCAGTCTTGAGAATATCCCACGCCTCTTTGGACTTCGTTGCCGCTGCAATCCGTGGAAAAATACTTTCATGTACTGATTGGAAGAGAAAAAAGTGGGCTTTGGTATCCTTCTTTCTATCGCTCTTCAACTAGTCTCTTTCTGCCACTGTCAAAGCAGCCAATGCTGTTGCATCTACAGGTTCAGCATAGCCAATTTCAACCAGCTCCCATATTCCTTGAGAAGAAAACAATACTTTCATTGTTATGGACCAATAACTATGATTTTTCCCATTAAACTGTGGCAGTTGGGAATTTGTCAAACCTGTTCCAGCATCTGCCATCTTAACTCTGTATAGATAAAGAAGAGATACCAACTGTAAAACTAAAACAAGCAAAAACTTTATGTGCTGGAAAATCTGCTCTGTAAACTTCTTACAGCTCCTACAATGAAAAACAAACTCTGTTTTTGACTCACTGAGTGCCTAGACTAGCTCCGATACCATGTTGGAATTTTCTGCTAAATTCCATAACGGACAACACACAAAAAAATTGCTCAGTTTTTACTCTGTTTCTGCACAGAAAACTGTAAATTTCATTTTCTGGACTTGGTGTTGCAGCAACAGGATTCTGTGTTGCAGCAACAGGATTTGGTGTTGTAGCAATAGGGTTTGGTGTTGCAGCAACAGGATTTGGTGTTGCAGCAACATGATTTGGTGTTGCAGCAATGCTAATCATGGTGTTGCAGCAACGCGATTTGTGACGTCAAGTCACTCGGTGTAACGTCAACACGTTTTTGACGCTAAGTCACTTTAAGAAAATTGACGCTTTGGTGTTACATCAACTAAAAATAGTTGGCGTCAAAATCACTTATAAACTTACAGTGAGACAATTGACGCTTGGTGTAACAACAACTAAAACAAGTGGCGTCAAATCACTAATAGACTTACAGAGTAAAATCAAAGTGTTTTTGACACTTGGTGTAACAGCAACAGAAAATCAGCAAAACAATAAACTTGTATTTATAAACAATAAACAAGCCGATACAGAAAAACTTAACTGTTACAAGAGGAACACTTCAGTTCCAGAAATCGATTTTCTCTTATCTCAGAAAATCGCAGGTTCAGCATTGCTGTGCATTTACAGAAGAGACTTACACTTGTTCTTCTAACCTTCACTCTTTTCTCTCAGAGTACAAAAACAGAACTGCTGTTCAGAAATCTCTTGCACTCACACAGAAAACAGAATTGCTGTTCTTTTTCTTTCTTACACATTACAAAACAGTACTACTGTGCATTTACATTTATAGGAAAATAAATATACGTGTTTAAACAATAAACTAAGTAAAATATCTGTTGATATTTATCTGCGTATTTATTGCAGAAGAGGCGGTGATGACTTTCTCACTTGAAAACAAGTCAGTTGCAGGGGAATTAATTTCTGCACATTTAATGCTCATTTAAAGTGCAAAAATATCAGAATACTTTTGCTGTATTGGACAATCTGCAATAACTGCTGAAAATCAGATCTAGTTCAGCATTTATGTGATGCAGTTGGAATTAAATTCCAACAATATTTTATATTAATTTGAAAATTTAATAAATAGGGTAACTGTAAGATGACAGAAGCGGACGAAGTTTTAATGAGGTTGAGCCACTAAATTCATTGGTGCGTTTTGGGTTTTATTGACATGTTAACATTGTTTCCCGGTGGGTTTTAATTGGTTAAAGATAAAAATATAAGGGTTAAAATCTATGGATTACAGTAGCACACAACGCCATACAAAGTAGGTTATATATGTAAAAAATCTCGGGTTAAAATGACACACTGCCCACAATACCTGGCATGTTACAGCGAAAAAAACCACAGGTTACATGAGTGGATTGAAGCCATGAATGAAAAAGTAAATGTAATAGAAATGGCATGGTATGGTGAACACATGAGGGTAAAATTATTGACGAGGAAACATAGGCCATTAATGGTAAAATTTTGTGGAGAAAAGATTAAACCACAAACTAAACTAACACGGCAGATTAAACCCCAATAGGGAGCTATGAGAAGTGATTCAAAAACCCAGTGATGCTTGAATTCACACAGAATAAATTGGTGACGCTAGAGCCAAAAATTGATTGAAGCAAGGAAGGGAAAATTCAATCTAATAGAAATTATTGATGAGGCCGATTGAAACAATGAAGGAAAATTTAAATCTAATAGAAATTATTGAGGAAAATTAAATCTAATAGAAATTATTGAGGAGGAAGCAGAGCCTTAAATTCAATAAAAATGGCTAAAGAACCAGAGACATACAGACACAGAGACATCTCTGCATACAGATTGGGATTCGATTTCATTTCTTCGGCAAGGTAATCGGGATCAGCAAGGTAGGCGAGGTAGGCTTTGAACAACAACAACATCAACCACCTCTTTCCTTTTTTCTTTCATTTCCCTGGAAAAAAAATACAAGTTTATGAAATGGAATTAGTTCTGTGAACAGAAACACTGAAATTAAATAGAATTTGATCCATACATAGCATTTCATAACCCAAAAAAACTGTTAAGCAACTCAACTGCGCTGCCCTTCTATTGCCAGCCTCCTGCTCTATTGCACACAACCATGACTGACTCAAACACAAACTCGACCTTGACCTAGACACACACAAAACCATACTCAAACCACACAGACAGCCAAACACACAGAAGCATAGCCAGACGTGATATGGGCAGGTGAGGAGGAAGATGCTGGACAAATGATAAGACTTAATAGGTATATATAGGAGAGATTCCTCTGCACCCTTCAACGGCTACAAGAGTTCTACCGCCTCTTACTTCCTCTGGAATCGTAGATAAAATCCCTGCTCTCTCGTCCATTGAGAGTTCATGGTTTTTTAAAATTAAATTGAATCCGCGCCTCTTTGAAAATAGTTTGGGTTGATGCGTTTTTGTCCACGTTCCGCTTTTGTTTGTTTGTTTTTTTTAATGTTTCTTTCTATTAATGCTTGCTTTTTTTCTTTTCAATGGCATGTCTTGTGAATAGGGCTTCAATTCATGCTTATACAATTTTTTTATTTATTTCAATTTGGTTAGTCACATTAGTATGAATTTGTGGTTTAGAATTGGCTTAGATTCATGCTTTTAAATTTTTTTATTTATTTCATTTGGTTAGTCATATTATTATAATTTTTTTTATTTATTTCATTTGGTTAGTCACGTTATTGCAGTGTGGATTTAATTTTCATTTTAATATTTTATTTATTTTGAGGATGTTTGAAACCTATGCGTTGAAAGGCTTTGCATATTATTTATTTTTAATTTTATCTAGTACTTATGTGAAATTTATTGGATATTAATATTATTTTTATTTATTTTAGATTGCTAAGCAATATGCATGGTAGTAACTTGACAAAAGTTTTTAATAATGCAAGTGAAAATGTGTAGGTCTATCTTGGATTTTACAATGAAGGGCAAGGTCTTCCATATTGATAGGTATTAGTGTAGTTATATAAATGAAATGGTTAGTAAACCCACATGAACATCAAAACATTTACCTCATGATATATTTCACATTATGAGGACTAAAAAAATGATCTCTCTTATAATTAATGATATTCCTTATAAAAAATCATGGTAACAAATAAAGTTGCATGCAATGCTATCAAGTTTATACTCTACAAGATTGAGGCATGATAGATTACAAACAATTTCAAACCTTTTACTGTGTAGATAGAGTATAATGTCTAATAATATCACACAATTTGCTAGATACTATTATAAACTCCTTGAACTTTTATCTTTGATGGTTGATTACTTGTAACTCAAATTTCTATGCCATGACAACATATTTCTCTTACATGGCAACTTGGAATCATTCTTGTGGAATTTTATTATGTTGCCATCTTCAATAGTTAATTAGTTGCATTGAAGCATGATGATAAAATGCTCTCTAGTTTTGTGAAAAGAAGAGTTTAATACTTTGCTTTGAGTTTTATTTCTTCAATCATTTCACCACCCAATTTGACACTGAGTTGAAGAGAGTCTATTCTAATTTTTCACAACTACTTTTACTTGTGTTTTTTTTGGGTTCATAGTTAGTTAATTGTTAGCATATTTAGATGAATCCTTTATTTTCTTCTTTTTAAGTTATTTTTTATGATTTATTTGTTTTCTTTACTAGTACTTTTTTTCTCAAAATTGAAGAAATCATTAAATGTTTAACCCTTCAATTATGCCCGATGGGAAATTTAAAACAAGAAAAAAGTCTACCTTAATATATGGTACTTATTTTAATTTTTATTTTTTTGAAATAGCCCAAAGAGTAGGAATTTTTGGTAAAATATTGCTAAATTAGTTTTCACTAAAATTTTGCAATACATACAATATTTAAATTTTGTAGTATATATTGGTAGCCATGCGTGAAATTGAATAAACTAGGAGATGGGAAGTGAAACCAAACTTAAAGAGGATAAATAAATGTGAAGTGAAAAATTGACCAACTGTGTGTGGATAAATAATTAACCTCTGTTCAGCAACTGATTTCCATTGGTTGTGGCAACATCCGATATCAAATCCAAAATCATGCAAAAAAGAGAGATGTTAATGAATTTAACGGAGTGCATACATCCTATAATAAAATATATGCATGAGCACTAAAGGATATGCATGAGCCTCATTTCTGCTAAGCATATATGCCTCAATGGATATATATGATTTCTTACGACAGATAACAAGAAATCTCCAAACTGTAAAATTTTTTCAAGAGATGTAAGTCTCCTTTTATAAACAACCATTTCACAGAAAAATACTCTCTCGGTGAAACCGAGCGCATACTTTTTGGCGATTATCTCTGAAACTAAAGCCACGAAACTTTAATTATGCAAATCAATGAGTGAAAATTTATTATAAATGAAAGCATTCCAGACTAAGAAACCAAACATTCATATCACATATGTTACATGGAGCATTATGTATTTGTTTTCTTGACAAAGGTAATATCTACCTATTGGAGGATTACAAAGAATCTCTCCACATGAACGCTAATTGCATCTGGCTTCTACACTGTATGCTAAAAGAGTACTTGACAATCCTATTACCATTCTCAAATTTTAAATCACAGGCATTTATAAAATAAGTATTTGAAATTAAATTTTGACAATCCATCACCTTCAATATTTTGTTTTATATGGACAACTTACTTTCCAGCAAAAAGAGATTCTACAACAAAAGAAGACCGTAAGTGATTCCAAAAGTAGCCACGAAATTGTTTTATCTTTAGGATGTTAGAGATTAAAAAAGGTGTAGCATACATAATTTAGGTATATAACATATTTATCTCCATGGAAGGCAATGATAGAGGGCATGTGAGAAACCTTAACAGTAGATATTTTTGTATACCATAATATTAAATATTAAAAGTAAGGCTAATAATACATGTACGATGAAAACTTGTGGACCATAAACACAAAGTTGTAATTGCTAATCTAGAGGAACAATATAACACTTTTTAAAGTTTTTATTAAAAGCATTCAATAAATGATAATAAACTCTAAATCTTAAATCCTAAACAATAAACCCTAAAGCCTAAATTATAAACCTTGAACCCTACACCCTAAGCATTTTATAGCATTTTAAACCCTAAACCCTAAGAATTTAATAACATTTCAACAAATCTCTTGTAGCTCTTTTTAAGCACTTATTAAAATTATTTAATAAAGTGTTATAAACCTTAAACCCTAAAACCTAGGCATTTTATAACATTTTAAAAGGAGTTTTGTAATTTTTTAAAGGTTTATTAAAAGAATTTACTAAAGTATTATAAACTCCAAACCCTAAACCCTAAACCCTAACCTGTAAACCCTAATCATTTTATAACATTTTAAACTCTAAACCTTAAACTCTAAAATCCTAAGAATTTTATAATATATTAAAATGTGTTTTGTAATTTTTTTAAGTGTTCATTGAAAGAATTTACTAAGGTGTTATAAAACTTAAAACCTAGAACCTAAGGTTTTCATAACATTTTAAATCATAAACCCTAAGCATTTTATAACATTTTAAACCCTAAACCCTAAACCCTAACCATTTTATAACATTTTGAACCCTAAATCTTAAACCCTAAGAATTTTATAACATTTTAGCTAGCCTTTTGTAACTTTTTTCTAAGTGTTTATTAAAAACATTTAGTAAAGTGTAATAAACCCTAAACCCTAAAATTTTTATAACATTTTAACAAGGTGTTATAAAAAAATTGAAGTGTTTATTAAAAGAATTTACTAAAGCATTATAAACCATAAACCTTAAACCCTTAACCCCTAATCATTTTATCACATTCTAAAAAGCCTTTTGTAACTTTTTTCAAGTGTTTATCAAAAGAATTTTTTAAAGTGTTATAAACCCTAAACCCGAATCTATTAACATTTTAAACACTAAACCTTAAACCCTAAACCCTAAACGTAAGAATTTTATAACATTTTAACAAGCATTTTATAAAAAAAAATAAGTGTTTATTAAAAAAATCATTTCTAAACCCTAAACCCTAAAACTTGAACCTTAAATCCTCATCATTTTATAGTATTTTAACAAGTGTTTTGTAACATTTTTAAGTGTTTATTAAAAGAATTTACTAAAGTGTTATAAACTCTATTACCCTAAACCCTAAACCCTAAACCCTAAACTCTGAGCATTTTGTAGCATTTTAAACCCTGAACCCTATGTATTTTATAATTTTAACAAGTGCTTTGTAACTTTTTTTAAGTGTTTATTAAAAATATTTACTAAAGTGTCATAAATCCTAAACACTTCATAAACCCTAAAACCTAAGCATTTTACAACATTTGAAAAAGGGTTTTGTAACTTTTTTAATCATTTATTAAAATAATCTACTACAGCTTTATAAAGCCTAAACCCTAAGAATTTTATCATTTTCTAAACACCAAAGCCTAAGCATTTTATAACATTTTAACAAGCCTTTTGTAACTTTTTTTAAGTGTTTATTGAAAGCATTTACTAAAGTATTATAAACCCTAAATGCTAAACCCTAAATCTTACGCCCTAAGCATTTTATAACATTTTAAAAAGTGTTTTATAACTTTTTTAAGTGTTTATTAAAATCATTTACTAAAGCATTATAAACCCTAAACCCTAAACATTTCATAAAACTTTAAATCCTAAACCCTAAAAAAGGATTTAACCTCCAACTTGCAAACATAGATCCCTGAAACAAGGGATGACTTTGCATACTACCTTAGGAGAAGCAACCCATGCATGCAAGTTTATTTTGCTCAGTCCCAGAGGGAACTAGTCAACTTAGCTATACATGCAAGAGACTTCTCAACTATTGGAGAAAAATGCACATTTCTTGCTGGGAGCTTAGCTGGTTGCCCAAGAGATTTGTGCAATTTTTGGGTAGATTAGGTCACTGTTGCAAAGATTTATGCAAATTCTAGGCTGAGCAGCCTTGCTGGGAAAATTTGAGCACATCCTACTGGGAGTGTTGGCAGGCAGGATTTTGCAATCCTGCATATTATCAGTCTACCGAAGAGGATTGCATAATTGCTGGAGGGAAGCCTCATTTCCCTCTAGAAATGCACAATTTTTAAAGGGAATTTGCTCAACTTCCAGCTAGACCAAGTACGGGTGAACAACCTGTGAGGGGGATGGATCAAGCTGTCACCAAAAGGCTGCCTTTGTGCAAGAAAGACACTAAAGCTTGTGAACTTGACGAAGCAAGGCAAGTCAATGTGAAGGTTGGAAGTGAGGCTCCAAAATGAGGCTAAGGCAAAATTTTGGAGGCCAGTTGTATCCGCTACAACAGTTACATAAGTGAACAATTTTTCCTTTACAAATTTTCGACTATTCCATAAGGGAATATATGAAAATTACTACTTTTTTTATGTTATTTTTCCTACAATATCAAATTGTACAATATTGAGGCATCATAGATTACAAATAATTCTAATCCTTTTACCATGTAGATAAAGTATAATGATTGAAAATTTCACACAATTTGCTACATAGTTTTTCAAGTTCATTAAACTTTTATCTTTGCTATCTTTGCTCATTGATTACATGTAACATAAATTTCCATGTCATGACAACATATTTCCCTTACATGGCATAACATGGAATCATTCTTGTGGAATTTTGTTATGTTGTTGTATTTGATAGTGAATTTGTTGCATTGAAGCATTATGATAAAATTGTCTTTCGTGTTGTCTTAACAACAATTCCATACTTGGTATATCCTTTGCGTTTTATTTTCTTAATTATTTCACCACTCAATTTGACATTGAACTCAAGCGAATCTATTCCAATTTGTCACAACTACTTTTACTTACAAGGTATGGTAATCATACGTATATTTTGGTGTTGTCCTCACATTGTCGATCTTGGAATGAACGAACCAGGGCACGTGAAGATATTTGTGGGAGTTAAGGTTTTGGCTTCAGTGATAGCAAGAGAGGGCGCGGTGGCTAACAACACCGGCGTGGATCTGGTGGAGATGAACACGCCCAGGGCTAAAGGACAAGAGGGATGGCTGGATGAAGTAGCGAATGGGGTGACCATGGGTTCTCCCCGACCTCCATTCTGGTATTTTCGCAACAAAGAAACGGATGCATCTCAGCTAGAACCAGATCTCACCCATTCTTGGCACTTTTAGTTCTCGAAGGAAAGCACCAAGAACACAAAGCTGTGCAACAAATCTGAGGGGAGTAGGAAAAATTTCACTCAGTGAGAAATAGAACCTGAATCATTGGTAAACCTTTTTCCCTTTCAAGTTTTCATTAAAACCCCATCTGGGAAGACACATCTAGCTTGGGTACACATTACCAAAACTATACAGAACCTGAAGCATAATATATTCCAGCATACTGATTATCCTACCAGATCACAGGTTTTGATATTTGGAGGTAGGGTACTACAAGACCACAAACCTCCTATAGTCTACAAAATTTTACCTGAGTCTACTTTAAATCTCAATCTGAGACTGAGGGGAGGTGCGAAACACCACTGCAAAACAAATCCTTGAGGCAGTGGCATAGGATGCACCACAACAAAAACCCTAGAAACGTACCAACAACAAAAAAGTGAAGATTTATCCTTCAGGAACATTTTGGAAGGAAAGAAAACAAAAACAACATCAGCAAAGCAAGCCGACACAGAACCTACTCCATACATTGTGGATCAATTGAGTTACACCCCAGAATTAAATACGGATACTCCAGAAACAGGCGAGTAATGTTCTATAATGGAAAAACAAGCGATAATATGCAGATTCAATTGTTTTTGGCCTAAACCTATGGACCTTTCCCATTGGGTCTTCAGAACCTAGACGAATACATGTGACATTTATCTTTGTGCCAAAGGTTTCATCATTGTTAAATTTCGTACATTAGAGGAAAGGGACATCATCATAAGGGAAGGACCATGGTTCATGGGATCCACGGGTCTCTTCATTACTCCATGGTTTCCAGAATTTGATCCAAATGCAATGATTGTATCTCGGATGCCGGTTTGGGTTCACCTTGACAGCCTACCACTACATTTTTGGAGCCATCGAGTTTTGGTTGGCATAGGCAACACCATTGGGCGTTTCATTAAAATCGACACAGATAGAAAAATGAAAAAATATACATATTTACACGCATATGTGTGGAAGTAGACCTCAACAAAGGATTACCAGACCAAATACAACTCAAGTCTAAATAGGGGTGCTGGACTCAGATACTAGATTAAGAAAACACTACATTCAGATGTAGAATTTTCCAGGAAACACGAGATCTACAAAACATGTGCCCAGAAGCTAAAAAAGATATGCGTAGGAAGATGAAGGTAGGTAAATAACCCAAGGGATGGCGATTCCCTCCATCAGACCCTGAGGTCCCTGATGAGGAGGAAGAGAAGGAAAAGGAACACCCCATTCCCCAAGATAAAAATCCAACATTCAAGCAACCAAAAATAGAGGAATCAGTATTACAAGATCTGATGGACACTTTGCTGGGGAAGGTCACAGATACATTGTTTTGCAGTCTCTGACTTTCTTTCTGGATATGCGCTACAACACCTACAAAATGTAATTTTTTTTTATCTTTAATAAAATTACGAATTTTCCTATGGGAATATATTATATATATATATATATATATATTATATATAATATATATATATATATATATATATATTATATGTATATATATATATATATATATTTGCTGAAAATAGAAGAAATGATTACATGTTTAGCCCTCTAGTTATGCCCGATGGGAAATTAAAAAAAAAAAGATAAAAAAAACAACCACCTTAGTAAGTATTCCCTCATGGTACTTATTTTATTTTTTAGTTGTTTCAAATAGCCCGAAGAGTAGGAGTTTTTGATAAAATATCCCTAAACTAGGTTTCATGTAAATTTTCCAATACATGAAATGGTTATAGATTTAACACTTGGTCTATGCATGATGGAAAATTCAAACCTAATAAAAACTAATAAAAAGAGATATCTTAGTATGCCTTACTTGTTGGTAATAGTTTTAACTGTCATTGTGTCTAACATAGCCTCAAGGAGGATGAGTTTTTAGTAAAATATCCTTGCATTAGTTTCCATGAACTTAATATCTTTTGGAACTTTGTAGATTGTCACACCTTTTTTTTCTTCTGAATTTACCTTCAAACATGGTATTGGAACCGTTGTTTATTTGCAGTTATAAGAATAGAGAAGGAAGATTTATCTCTTACTTGTCTAGATTTCTTTATTGCAACCATTGGTTGACTTTCATATGCCATTTTGTTTTGTTTAGGTTAAATTTATTTCTTATCATTAGTTTCTAATGACTAGATATTTGAGAAGACGTTTTCTAGAATGAGTTAGGGAATTAATTCACTAGAAATACTATAACTATTAATGTACATGGTTTTATCATGATTGACGATGTGACAGTCAATATTCAACACTAAAATTTGTTGGAAATGAATTGGAGGGTGTATGGGCCTGAATTGATTAAATTGTAAAAGATAATTATATGCGTCATTTCCTACCTCATCTTAGAGGTAGGATAGAAAAATTTATTGAAATTTTAAATAGAAAAACCATAATTTTGATATGGATAGCTCAAACACCAATGATAATGTAAAGGAAAATATTTGACATGAGAGCATACATATTCATGAGCATAGAGAGAGAAAATAATATGTCTTGTTGTGTTTGGCGACTTTAGGTAATTTTCCAAAATGTAAACTCATCAAGTTTAAAACCTTTCCATTGTAACCTCAAAATTCACAAGTTTAACCAAAATTAATTTGATAGATCAAATG
>APFE030169923.1:0-13922 GCA_000404065.3 Pinus taeda | reverse complement strand
CGGATAGATCTTTCTAACGAGCTATCATATGCATCAAACGGAGATCGTATGCAAAGTTACGACCTCGGGAAATTGATGTACCAATTTACCCAAAACGGGGCCCATAATTTGCCATTTCATCTTCTAGGGTTAGGTTTTGGAATGTGAAGGGTTTTCCATTGTTTCTCAGCAATAAATAGGCCTTCGAGCTTCATTGTAAAACAGTTCGGAAGAGTTCAGAGGCATGTAGCCGCCACATCTCTTCTCAAAGATAAGCTACTATCGCCCTAGCTGGTTTATTTCCATTTCTAGTTATAAGCATATTTTGGTATTTTCCATTAATGAAATGAAGCATTATTTCCGCTGCATCTTTTTGTATATGGTTATCTCTGTATTTTATTGCATTCTTGTTTAAATCCGGATCAAACAACCAGCAATAAGGCAACCAATCCAAGAATAACAAGGCTATTCGTATGAACATGCCTTGTGCATTTGTGGTGAACATGACCATTATATACATGAGTGTCCTCTCTTACCCCAGATGCACCTTATGTGGGAAGCTCAAGCAGCTTCTAGATGTCAACAATCACCTCAGAATCCCACGCCATCTCAACCGATAATGCTTACAAATCCTTTCCCTCAGCAAGGATTTGTTTCTACTCAACCTTAGCCAGGTCAAGCTACCCATCCCCCCCAACCTTCTAGTCCTAGTGAATACCATATCCTTATGATTAATTCTGATGATGTTAATCCCTTCGATATCAACTTGCAAACTTGGTTACATCAATATGACAAGCCATCGACTTTGTCCGCCACTAAGTCCAAAACCAAAGTATCTGTTGAGCCTCTTATGACACCAAATGGTCTGTTACATATCCATCAACCTAAATTTGAGGTCATTCCAAAGATCCCAAAGGGACCATTATGCCATAATGCAGCTTCTAACCAAGCTGCCAATACATAGAGTATAGTAGATGACTTGGCGCAATCACCTGCTGCCATGTCGATGTTGGAAGTCCTCCAGTCATGCCCATCTCAAAATAAATCTCTACTAACTACCTTGGGCGTAGTAGATCCTTCTGATGATCGTTTGATTGTCTTCCTTGTTGATACATCAGAACAACCCCCATTCCCTTCATCTGTTTCTTTCCAGATACTAGTCTGAGCCTGTAATGCCATCATCTCTCGATGCATTATTAACAAAGGAGCATCCACCTATGTGATGTCTGCTACAATTGGAAACAACTCAAGTCACTTGAGTTGGCCCCCTCCACCATTAATTTGCGTGCTTGGGACAGACACTCATCCCAGCCCCTTGACATGTACCGCAATTGTCCAATGACCCTTGTGAGTAAGACTGTTCATGTCAACATTGAGGTTATTAATGCTCCTTTGGATTACAACATTCTATTAGGTCATAGTTACACATATGCCATGTCGGTCATTGCATCCACGGTGTTTCGCAATATGTGCTTCCCCCATCAAGGGAAGATCATTACCATTGATCAATTGAATTACTACGAGCCGACATCCGTGACTTCCCCGGATTCCATTATGACATCCTTATCAGATAAGCAGTCTCCAACTCATCTTACCAATGTTTCACTAGGAGTATATAAAGATTCCTCATTGTTGGGTTCTTTCCTTAGTCCTCCCCCTCTCATCTCAAAGCCTACCTCTATGAGTGTTTGCATGTTACAAGCATCATGGGTTGCTCTTAAGCAATATGGTACATCCAATCAATAGCCAGCTCCTCAGCACCCCATTTTTGTCATCCCAGTTAGCCCTCTAGATCCACCCCCCAAGACCTCCTCCATTTGTGGGTGCCTCTCCTATGTTTTGACCAAGAATTGTTCCTCTAGGTCTCAACCATCTAGGAGTTATTCCTCCGGAACATTACCCTATAGGCCAAATATCATTTTTCTTCCCCCCTCTGGGAGTATTTTCTGTCCTTGTCATGGCTTTTCTAGTCCTTCCTAGCATGAATTTTTGGATCCTAGTATGGTACATCAACCCCCTTGCAAGCATTCCTCCTGGTCAGCTAAGACATTACCATGCTTTGAACCCGGTTCAAACGGTCCCTACAATCCCTGTCATAGCTTCAGATCCATCAAAACGCCAACATGAACCCACTCCTATTGCACAAGAATCCAGACATGGGCGCAAAGATAAGAGAAAAGAATCGAAAGATAAGGCTCCCAAAGCTCCTTCAACACATAAAACCCTAAAGCCATCACCTCCCTGTGTTTTGTGTAAAGTTGTTGGGAAGGCTACCAATAATTGTCCCGAGCTTCCTCATCTCAAATCTTTGGTTCATGAAATGTTCATTGAGTCAAATATCCTTGAATTCCATGTTAACTTGCTTGGTCCACCCAAAAAACTCAGAATGTTGCGCACAAATCACCCTTGTGGCCTGTGTGATCATCATGGTCTCTATTCCCATTGTTTCGCTCGTCTCAATGAATTTTGTGATTGCCTTGAAGCACTTCATGAATACGAGGCCACTCATACTAGAACCCCTACTTCTCTACCCGTGGATTCTGGTACCCCTAGTCAACTAGAATAGAGGGACTCTGGTCCCACCATCGTGATCCCTCCCCCCAATGTTGAGATGACAGACACCACAGGCCATATCCTTTACCTATCATCGTCCTTGAGTTCCTCACATGCAAACCTTTCTGAGGTTTCTGTGCGTGCTTCTATCGAACTTATTTCAACAGAATCGTAGGTCGCAACATACATAGATCCTTTATCTACTAGCTCATCATCTACCATTCCAGATGATGCGTATTTGAACCTTCTTTCTCAAGTTGATGCACCAGGTAACGCTACTGCATCATGTAGTATGTCTTCATTCTGTCCACTCATCTTCTAGTCTGATGAAGACATCATGGAAGCTATGTCTACCCTTGATTACCCTTGCACTTAGGCAAGGGGGCATATTTTTGAGGATTTTGAAGGCCATGTCCTTCCTAATTCTCCCAGTTCACTCTACCTTAAGAAATTTTACCCATAACATCTCCCATTGATTTGTGGGTATTTATTTTTGTCATGCATTTAGGTAGGTTGCATCACTTCTTTTGATGATTTGACACTTCAACAGGAATCCATTTTTCCAATAAGGGTCACTTCGTTGCCTCTCAAAATCAAATTTATTCATAAAGAGACACTTGTACTTTAAGGACCACCTCCCCTTATTATACTTGTCATACCATGTGTCAATTTTCGTCATGAGTAACCATCATTTACTCATGTTTTCATGGTCCCCACCAAGCCTATTTTGTGTGGTAGCATCATCATGTCAACCTTGTTCAGAGCATCCACGATGAGTCACCCTTGCATCCATGGAGTCTGTTTCACGTCCCATTATATCATGTCACACTATTCCATCCATATTTGCATATAATTCATCCTATGTTGCCCATTTTTTCATCTAGTCATACTATCCCTATCCCCTCCGGAGTTAAGTCAGTCGTTGCCAGGTCAACCATGCACTTTATGCTTTGACAAGGGAAGTCATTTGTTTGTCCCTTAGTACCACTTTTTCCATCATCCCTAGTGTCATTCCATCAGTCACATTACTATTTTCCCTCGTGCCTTAGTTGAGGATCCTCATTACCTCACCTATCACAGGCCCTATTCTCTCGACATCAGCTCATTTATTCTAGAAGAACGACCTAGTGCGCAATGTATCTTGGTTCCAACTTCCATTCTTGTTCAGCTCCTCAAATTGAGTAGAGGGACTCATTATTTCCATTTTACTTGTTTGTTTAATGTTCGTGATTCATACACTTCATGGTCTAGTGATGCAGCAGACTGTATCAGTGATTCTTGGGTGTGTGTGTGTGATTTTTTAGACCTCATGAGGGGGTGGTCCTTTAGGTAGCCCCCCACATACCCGCATGCACTCTCATCACTAAATGAATAGGCTTCCTGACCTACAACATTCTCCAATACTTCATCTAGAATGACATATGAAATGGATCATGAACACAAGCATCATTTAAATTTCTTAAATATACACAGATCTGAGTTTCACCCTTTGTCTTCTTTTCCTGAAACACCATAGGAATAACCCACTTTGATTCCTTGTCAGGTTCAATAATACCGATTACAATCATCTTATCAAATTCTTTGCACACTTTTTCCTTGTACTTAGGATTCAACCAGTATGGGTGCTGCTTCATTGGCTTCACATCTGGCTTCATAGTGATCTTCATGACAAGGAGATCACCTACTATCCCCTTCAGATCAGAGAACTTGGTGGGAAACAAGTCCTGATACTCCTGCAATAACTCTGCTACTTTGTCCACTCTGTCCGCATCCCAATACTGACCTATGTTTGCAAACTTTGGCTGTGCTTCTGACCCAATATTCACTTGCTTAGTATTCAAGGGCTTTGAGATGTTAGGGACTTCTACCTTAGGCCTCATGACTTCATGATGTCCTTCTGGCTTAGGAATATTAATGTTCCTAGGATATTCCTCCCCTTCCTCCGTCGTCACATTCAAGCATTCTAGAGCATCGCGTAGCTGCGTACTCTAGTATGGTTGTACACACATGACAAGTTCTTATGAAATTTTGAATATTACAACTTTTATCTCCTGTAACGCTTTGTCAATACACTCAAATCCATCCTCAAAACTGAAAGTCAATAGAAAAAATATTTCATAACATCCCACTTTGTGGTTTTGTGTCGTAGCTCTGTTTTCTAGATACTATTTCATCATAATAATATCCAAAGTGTGGTAGAATATGCGATGTAATGCCCCACTTAAATCTTATCATGCAAATTTTATTAATGTTTACATTACTTGAAAATATTGAGAAATATTGGTGAATACCTTCATTTTGGAAACTATAAATTTAATATAAAATTCATTGTTTCTATTTTATTCAAATTCCCAAATTGCCTTCTCAAATTGAATCTTAGGTAGGATATAGTCTCCTTCCACTATTTCAAATTATATATATATTCATCTCACATTCCCAAATGTACTCCCACTTTTACTGAGGAGAAGGCATGGTCCTCTCAATTTATTTACATCTCACATTCCCAAATGTACTCTCACATTTACTAGGGAGAAGACATGGTCCTCTCCATTAATTACATCTCACATTCCAAAATGTACTCTCACATCTACTTGGGAGAAGACATGGCCCTCTCCATTTAATTATCAATATATATATTCATCTCACATTCCCAAATGTACTCTCAGATTTACTTGGGAGAAGACATGGTCCTCTCCCACTAATTCCCCAATTTTATATTCACGTCACATTTCCAAATGTACTCCCAAATTTACTTGGGAGAAGTCAATTGTAAGGATGGAGAATTCAATGACATTAATGAAAGGTGGTTGAGGTGGAGAAGAGAGGGAGGGTATAAAAGGGAAGGAGGAAGGGAGAAAAGGGCATGTTGGGTCTTGCTTGATTTTTGGGTTGGCTATGATTTTAGGATTGTTGTGATTTTTGGAGACCTAAGGAACTTATGGAGGTTTCTTGGGTTAGTTGAGAGGAGGGAAATATTGTTTATCTTGGTCTGGATTATTCATTTTGGACACACTACATCTTGTTGGACTTGGACTCGGAGGGCTAGGGAACTTGTGGAGGTTTCCTGGGCTAGGAATTATTTCCTAGTTGGATGGGAGGTAAATCCAGTTGGGTTAGTCAAGAGGAGCATTTCAATAGTTGTAGCAACTCAAGGGCATCTCCACCAACCACATAGTATAGGTATTCCTCTATGCATATATTACTCATGTAAATTATTGAAATGAAATGTTCACAATAAGTTATAGGGATTAGAATGTAAATGGTAAAATTTTCATTATTTAAAAGTCTTGTAAGAAAGTAAATTATTTCCTCTTATTGTGTTTAAATTCCAGAGAACATAGATCTCTTACAAGACCCCAAGGTAGGGCCTTACACATGGTATCAAAGCTTTGGTTCAAAATCTGGACCCAAAGCCCACTAAACCCACAATTTATACTTCCTCAAGTTTCCTTGTTGTTTGATGTGAATCCCCACCCACGGCTACTGGCCTTTACTTATGTGAGGAGACTGTATTCCATTCGCATTTAGTTTGACTCTGTTATTTCCTCCACCAATCTGATAGCTAGTCTGAGGAGTTTCTTTGTTTTATAATTGATTTTTTTGCACTAGCCAATTATCTGAGAACAACATACGGATTAGACTCTTTGCAAGATAAATCTGGGCAATTGCGGTTCATAGAGGGACCAACAAAGTCTAGCAGAGGTGGTCAAAGGTAAGTTGAGCTTCCTGTCTTCTATGATCTTATTTTACCACCGCCAAGTGCTTAAACTTGGCCACAAATGCCTGGAAATTGAAATCTTTAGAGCGTAATTTGGTGGAAACTTAATGTTGGCGAATGACAAAAGATTGTTCTCAGTCCTTTGATTGTTTTTCATGGAAGAAGAGAAGTTGTATTTTTTGTTATTTTGTGTTTTCTATTTCTGTGGATAATATCATTTTTCGTCGATTTTGGACAGTTTGACCGGGCCATTACTTGATAGGCGAAATTTTCATTATTTGTGTAAATTGGAAGGGAAGGGCTCCATATGGAGTTCGAATGGCGATTTTAGGTTTAAATTTGATGAAAATTGACTTCATAGGGTGTTGTAATCTATATATTTGATGGAGTTTGAGGGTTTCTATTGTCAGATTGCTGTTTTGAGTTTAAATTTCACAAGAATTAAGTGTCTAGTGGCTTGTAGTTGCTAAATTTTAAGTTTTTTGTTGTTGGATTGCCATTTTGAGTGTAAATTTGACGAAATGTTCTTTGTTTAAGGTGTTAGCCTATATATTATACACAATCTGAGGGTTTATGTTATTGTAATGGTGATATATGTGAATTTGTTGTAAATATTTAGTTTCTTTGAACTGCCTCTGTCATATGTTGTGGAGAAAGATGAAAGTGATACCTTTCTACTTCTTACTCTCTTTATCTTTGAGCCATGAGAGACCAGGCACGTCAATGAAAGTGGGGCTCTACTACGTTCTCAGTAAGGATTGATTCTTGTTACTTCATGTGGTTTTTTTCTTGAGAGTGAGATGCTATTTAGTAGAGGGTGTCATGGTACATAAGTTAGGCTGGTCATGGCCATTAAGTTAGTCCGGTTGGTCACATGTTTCAATAAAGTGTATGAAATCACTTCCCTCTTGAAGGTAGTTAATGATTAGAACTTAAAGTCTTAAGGGAGCATCTATGGGCTTCGAGCTACAATGCCAATCATTTCTCTATCCTTTGTTAAAAAGGATGCTTGTGCCTTGGGAGGCATTTTTAGAGCTACTTATGCTAAAGTATAAGCAATAGTACTGCACAATCTGCAATTCTTAATAGGAGGGTTTCTGTTGTTGACTCGGCAATTTTGATCACCAATTTGAAGAAACTTTGTTTATGTGAGGTTTTAGCCTGGAATTTATATGCAATCTGTGGTTTTCCGATATGTATTGGTCATTTACATAAATCTGCTATAAGTTTTTTTCTTCTTTTATTTACAATTGTGAGAAAATGTGTAGAAGATTGGGTTGATAGATGTCTTCTACTTACACATTCATCTTTGTTTAAACAGAGCGTTTGTCGCCCCCAGCATGCATTTTGTTAGTGCTACTTACTTAAAAATATAAGCCACTTGTGTTAAAGTATAATTGGTAGCATTTGTAGTATTTTCACATATGATCCAGCCCATATGCAAGCCACCTGCCTTAAGCCCTTGTTGGCCCTCCAAAAATGCACATGAAACTTTGGCTACACTATTAGTTTAGTCTAACCAGCTGAAGAGAATCTGACGTGATTTATCAGTGGAGGAGCTAGAGGGGAAAGAGGCATGTTGATCAATGCTTTCGTCAATGTGCTAGAATATGAAAAATTTCTAGCCCGGAAAATTTTGTTCATACTCTATTCTATTTTGTGCTTGAGTCGCCATTTCAAAAATTTCAACATGTGGAATTCTACTTCTAAATCAAGATTTATTCTATTGGGGACTAGATTGCAGTCTAATTTGGTAATTGGCTTGGTACTTGATAGGTTGCTTGGCAGTGGCAATTACAGTGAGTTCACTTTACTCTTTGTCAATGAAAAATTGAGATGTATGAAATGCAATATTATCTTTCTAATCTAGCAGAAACAACATAACATGAACAAGATTTTGATAATTGTAAGTGCGGAGAAGCAAATACAAGAGACAATGAGATATCCCTATATATTATAACCCTTGTGTTGATAAGTCCAAAACATAGAGCAATATTCATAGGCCTCTTGGAGGGAATAATCTCCTTTGATCAAGCTTCAATATAATAACATTCCTTGATAAAAAATTTGTGACTCTGTTTGCTGATGCTATCAAGAAAATCCCTCGTTGATATCTAGTAAACCCCTTATTTTTGTAATTTGAATGCAAAGATACAGATTCATTTGAAATCTTTGTTCAGTAGAGAGCATTACACCTTCCTTTTGGATTTTTAAAAGAGCACTCTTGTAATGGAGAAAAGACAGAAACAAAATGAAAACACAGACGTTTTAGGCTGGGTTGACATTGCTCTATGTTTAGACAAGTCGTGTTGTCATTGGAAAAAAAAAACTATGATGCTTCTTGTGATCTTCTTTTAGGGAGAATAACATGCCATGTAAAATAATAAATATAAATTGGATGCAAAATGTTATATAACTATTGTAGTTGCCAGTGCCAATGTACCTAGTATTAGAATTTCATGGTTATACGTCAAAAGAAATACATACTCTATATTTTGCATCGACTACCCTCACTTGATGCTTTTCATTGTTCATTTGATTCCTTAACTCTCGTTACCTACCAATCCTACTTAGAATACCTTATATTGTACTAATTAAGGGTTCCAAGTTGAAATATAGATGCAGTTTATAGTTAACGTTTATGATTCCAAAGGTATATCCTCTCCCAACAGCATGTGTGTGAAGTTTCATATTCATTTGTGACCCTTCTATTCTACACATTATCATAGCATGCATACTCGTATCTATCATTGATGACCTAACATTCTCCATAGAAGAGATGCAAACTTAAGGATTGTTAGCTGACAACTAACAAGGACATTACTTCAGAGGTTTTCATGTTGCTTCAAGAAAATGATTGCCCTGAATATAGCATTATAATTGGTAACATTGTGATAAAAATACACTAGTACATGTTACAATAGGTTCATCTTTTCTGTTAATCTTGCATGATGCAAATTATAAAAGCTACAAGCCATTATACAATGAGACCATCTTTATAAAAGCTACAAGCCATTATACAATGAGACCATCTTAATCCGTAGGTAATTTTATCCACAACTAAAGTTAGCGAAATGTTGTAAGGAACCCATGGCAATAGTGAGGCTTTAATAAGGCACAAAAACATAGTATCAGTGCTGAGGGATTGAGTCTTCTAAGCCTTGACTCCTTGCACTCAAACTTGTTGTGGGGTTTAATTGCCTTCATCTTCCGATGAAGTCGTGAAGCATTGTTGATCTCCTGGAGAACCGATATGCAAAAGGAGACTTCCATTCTAAGATTGGTACTGTGAATAGGAATTTGTATAAGTTTTATGTTCTTGCAACGGCTTTTAAATCGTAATTCAAACAATTTTGGAAGATGAAACTAATAAATATTTTAATATTTAAAAATATCGCTATAAAATAAATTTCCTATAAGACCAAGACAATTATCTGAGGATAATCATTTATTGAGGGCAATTTTCAAATGATTGACTTACAATATGAAAATCAAATCAAAATATACAGGGAAGAAAATCCTTCAAAGACGCAAGTTCTATCACTCTAATACTAGAGTAAAGAAAATTAAGCAAACATGACTTAATCAGAAAATCCAATTATATATCATGAAACTTGTAACGTTACAATTTGTATCCTATATATTAAACATATTTATACATACAAAATAGAATATCTGGACTATAAACCCTTCAAATTATTGACATGTTTATATATACAAAAATAAGAAAACTAGATTAGAAACCCTTCCACTTCCAAACCTATCATAGAGGGGAAATTAAACTACCAGCTACTTTAATGTTCAACTGTACTAAATTTAACATGATCAAGATATCCAAATCTTCAAGATTCACAACATCAACCATGCTTACTTCTCCATTCCCCAAGTTACCTAAATATTGCCTTTCATATCTTGAAATTCATTCTTTGGCTCTAAATTCAGATCTAACAACAATCTTGTATTTGTAGGATCCCTTCTCTCCCACTGAAACCTCTTCCACTCTGAATAATCAATACAAATGACAAACTATGTATCATGTACACCTCTTGACCTATCTTCAGTTTTTGGAGAAATCTTAGGAACAATCAAATGTTCACCATTTCCACTAATGGTTAGTTCAACACTGCCATCCTTCACCAAAAATGATAATGCAAAAAGGTTTTCTACAGCCTGAGAAAATCATGATTCTTCAAAAGAAGATTGTCTAAAACAAGAAGCTTGTTCTCTAATAACTTCCCATAAAGACTTCCAACTTTTATTTCCATGCTATCATCCTTAATTACATCATCGTATATCAGTACAAGAGGTTGAGATTTCTCCAACATTAAATCCTTGCATGCATACTTTGATTTTCCCTATCTTGGTTTCTCTTGTTTTTACATGTAGGCGAGTATCTTTGCATTGCTATGACTGGAATCATATCAGTTACTCCACAACTTAAGTGGGTACCAAGTACAAATCTTGGAAATTAGACCTTTATAGCATCTTCAGATGATACCTCTACCAGTTATAGAAAATCGATCTCTTCTTTGTTTTCTGTAATAAGAACCAGTATGAACTCCTGGCCCATAAATCTTTCTACATGATCAAATTTCCTCCCAAGCAGTTTCAATTTCTTATAACTGCAATATTCTTTCAAGATTTCCAAATTGAACTTCCTCCATTGAAATCCCTTTCTTTCTATCTTAGAAGCCCTCTTAACCTGACTTATAACAATCATCATTATAAGTTCATTACTTCTAGAAGACCCATGAGTGAATCTAGTGGATAAGTTGTATGGTCTTTAGACCATGCTTAAATTTCAATCTTCATCAAGCCATTCTTAAAAGCTTCCATAAAGCAAATCACCTATGTGAAAACCTATAATCTGCATTAGTGTTGTCTTCATCACGAGTGTCTTCCTCAACATTGTCCCAAGTACTAACAGCAGAGACAATATAGTACACTAGATGTTCATCTTCTGGTCACTATTAAACTGTTCCATAAACTCATATACCAATAGGCTCATCACAACAATCCAACATAATCCTTTTCCTAGGCTGATTCCTTTTGTTTTCTATTTTAATTTTGATTGGTAATCACGTGCATAAATATTTTACATAATTTGCAGCTGAAATTATGATGGACAATTGTTATAAATGCAAATGCTATTATGTCCTTTTCTTGTAAGATGAGAATGAAGTGTAGTTTCTATATTAAAATTCAATCAACCATATAACTACAAGAAGATTTAAAAAAAAATAATGCCTACCTTCGGTTAAATTGGTAATGTGACAAAACACCTGATGGATCTCGAGCGGCCCATCCTAAACAATTCTCCTTGCTGTCTTCTTTAGTATTCTGTTGAGATAAAAATAAACAATTCCCTCTTTGTGTTTGAATGTGCAAACACAATACTTCATTTGACCATTTCTTTGCTCATTAAAATCACATATGCATATTTTCAAGCAAAATAACAATTACTGATACAGCTTCTCATTGACATCACTGTAATCAAGGGTGCAATTAGTCATTTATAAATATATCATGCTAACTAAATTGTCTCCATGTGTTTGGAGAGGGAAGGTTGTAGTTAATTGATCAATGTACACAGGCTGTAGTTAATCAACAAAGCACAAAAGAACAACCTGTATGCATTTATAAACAAAATTTTTACTGGTTGTATAAAGTCGCTTTCCTTCTAGTCAATATTTCCCAATTGCAAGACTGTTATAAAATATTTACATTAGCATGTAGTGGCTATAAAGTATGCCAAAGTGCACTGGCTTGAGAATATATGGTTGTAGCCTGTACCATGCTATTGCACTACATTCAAACCCATATAGTGGACCTACAAAGCCATAAATGAATAATTAATGTTGTATGTTGACCAGCTCTGTGTTTAGGGAGAAATTTAGTTGTAGCAGTTTACATGGCAAACTCTAACCCAACAATCAGAAATGAGGTGTTGGTAGGCAGGTAAAATGCACACAATGCTTAAACAGAGCACCAACAATGTTTTTAACCAATGATCTAGCCTATGATAAAATGTTCTAAAGTTTAAACTTGTGGCTAAGAATTAACTTGGCATAACTTGAATTGATCTATTTCTTAGGTTCTCTTTGGACCATCTAGAGTGTGGTAGAAAATGTTAGGAATAGTGCTAATAAGGCTAGAACTCTGAACCAGTGTTGCATAAGACACCTTAGCATAATCAAACTCGAAGCAAAAGGAATAGAGCAAATCATTCCAAGGCAAAATTCTGATCATAGTCTCTTAGGATCTTAAAATAGTTAGAAGTACTTGTGCTATTATTAATATAAGGGTACTATTGATGTAGGTATGATACTACTATTGATGTTGTCAGTTGAATATATTATTTCTTAGAAGTTAAATAGGAAGAGCATGTGAGAGAGAGTTCCCGTGCATGCGTATTGTTGGGATTTGGTGATTGGAAGTTTGTTGATACAATTGTACCATGATATTGTCTCATCTTAAAATGAGCAGATCCATGAAGGATGTTGATCCAATGACTCTGATGATTCATTATATCTCTGTTATCTAAGAAGATGCATGGAAACTATATGATTATCATTGGATGACTTTGGCACATGAACCAAATAATTAATGACAGGAAACTTAGCAGGTTGCAGATAGATCGATGGTTATGGGCAAGGTCGCTTTCTCGACATTCAGAGAGATCTATGGTCAAGCTATGATGATTGGTTTGTGAAGATGTAGCTATTCTATTTCAACATGCTTCCCAAGTTCATTAATTGTATAGTTAAGTCTGCACATCACAATGATTAAATTTGGCTGAAGGATGTGTCAGTTGAATGTTTTGAACAAACTCTGTAATGGTCTTAGAATTCTGATTGAAGAATGATGTGAACTATATTTACATTGAAAATTGCAGTTTTGTTCTCACTAATCTGTACCTAGGGTCTTGTTTGTTGCCAACCTCAGTGTCTATTAAGTATATGGATGGTGTGAACAATATTTGCAATTAAAATTGCAGTTTTTGAGCCAGTAATTTATACCCAAAAAGTGTCCCAATCTAAAGAATGTAGTCAGTTATATTTTACATACGAGGGTGGATTTTAATTCTATTGATAGCAGATTATCATTATTCTTATTTGAGATACAGTAGATTTTCCATTTGGATAGTAGGATTATCTTTCAAATAGTATATTTGTCTTTCTTCATGGAGGAAGTCATAATAACAAATCTCGAGTTTGAGATGTAAATGACTATGAAGCATGGGAATTCAAATTAGGATGTGTTGAAATATCCTATATGTCACGTTAATGATTATTCTATGAGTGGTAGAATTTTCTATTGAAAACATAGATTGAATACCATGGACTTGTGTAAGGCTTACTGTGATAGTTGTTTTTAATGATCCTAAATTAAATGAGAAGATCAATTTGTAGAGAATTTGGGATTTTAGAATGGAAGCTTATTTAGTCAATAAAAGACCAGTGAAAATATTAGAATACACTTTTACCATTATTCTAGTGTTGAATAAAAATGCCGTGAAAAATAATGTGTCTCTAGTTTTGGATAAAAGGACCTTCAACTTTCTTCGCAACTTTTGTGGTTACTGGCCACTTGCGAAAGGAGTAGGCATCTTTAGAAATGCAGTGCCATTTAGAAGGGAAATACTAATACCAGCAGGGCAAAGGCAATTATT
>APFE030169910.1:0-11433 GCA_000404065.3 Pinus taeda | reverse complement strand
CTCCTTTTCTAGCTCTGCAATTCTTTTCTTCAAAGCTTTTACTTCTCTCTCCCTCTCAGCCACATTTTGCTTAGACTTATCATATTTTTCATTTACTTTTGCTAAGTTGTCCTTGGCTTGACTGAGTTCTGACATCTGAGACTCTAGCACCTGTATTTCTTGCCTCAGCTTCTGCATGTCCAGGCTCTCGGCCTGTTCTGTTGTTGGTGCTGTGGTGGCTGGTGTTGTGGTGCCTGGAACGTCTTCCTGTGCCTGTTGCTTTGGAGGGACAGTGTCTTGAGGGGTCTCCTCAAGGTCTATTGATTCTGTGGGCGGCTTGGAAGATTGCCCTGCCTCCCTCCTTTGTAATGCTGCTTCTAAGGTGGTTTCAGTGTCTTGCAGCTTTTCCTGTGTTTCTATCAGCTCTTTATATAATGTCATTAATAATGCAGCTGCATCCTTTTCTTTCCTCTGCTGGGCAACCTCATCTGTTTGTGGGTGTAGAGTTGGGGGAATCTTCATTTTCTTTTTAATTGCAGCCATGTCTGCATCCCTCAGTTTAAGGACTTGTTGTATTGCCTTAACGTCATTGGGGTCATGCCCAAACTCTATGATTATTTCCTCTAATGCCTTGATTCTGTTATCTTTAGCTTGGGAGGATGCCCTCTCCAACTCAAGCTGTGCTGCAGTGTTGTTCAAGCTATTTTGCAGCGTGTAGTTAATCAAGGTCTTATCTGCCAGAGTGGCATAGACCATCTCACCTGTCTACTTGTGGAGCTCAATCTGGTCCATGGGGTGGATGTCTTTTGAGAGGACTTCCAAGTTGGTCCTGATATAATCTGCAGTTGTTTGTGGTTGCTGCACTGTAGGAGTGAAATGGCTCATGGTCATCTTGCCTTCTTGCACATCAAAGGCAACCATGAGCCTTTGCTGATTTGCAGGAGCCATATTTAATAGGTGATTATAGAGCCGAATTTTTATTGGCTCACTCCTCCTTTTGGCATCTTTGAATTGTTGTTTTATGCTTGCACCTGTTCCCTGTTGCTGCCCTGAGGAGCTCACTTCTCCCAGTGCTGCCTTATCTTGCTCCTGATGTAGGGAGCTGGCAGAAGTCTCCACACTTTGTATCTCCTCCTCTGAGAAGGGATTCAGCCTTTGCTGCTTATCTGATGCTTCGGTGAGGGGGGTTTCCCTCTCTCTTTTTCTGCTGATATCCTCCCTTTGAGGGGTTTGGAGGATGGAGGAGTCTACCCTAGAATCCTGTCTAGGAGGCGCCATATTTGTCGTCTTTTCTTGAGTAGTTGCCTGGCCCTCTGCTTTCTGTTTCTCTTGACCCTGTTGGTCAGCTTGTTGTTGTTCCTGCTGGGGCTGCTGTTGATGGCCCTGTTGGCCCTGTTGTTGTTGTTGGCCCTGTTGGCCTTGTTGGTCCTCTGCTTCTTCCATCACTTTATCTTTTCCCTTGCTCTGTCCTTGATTGGAAGTTTGCACTGCCTCTTGTTGTGTTGCAGAGGATGAAGCAGGTGTTGTTGTCTGAGGATTTGGTAGAGCAGGCACCTGAGAAGGACATTCCAAGTTAGCCATTTTTAATAAATGCCTTCTAGCCCTTTCAACTAGCTCTTCTTGAGATACAGGCTCTTCTAATGTGTTTCTTCTCCACTTTGGTTGATTTGCATGTCTTAAAACGTGGAACCTGCTCTCATGCTCATAGCTAGAGAGCTTGCATTTCTGTCTTCTTAGGGATATATAAAGCCGTTGGGGTCATAGGGCTTCCAAAGGAAGCTTTGTTCTAGGCCAAGGCCTTCCAACATCCTATCTGCTTCTTTCCATCCTTCTCTTTTGTTTAGGATGAAGTGGCCTAGCTGGTTTCTAAATTTAAGTTGTGCCCTTTTTCCTTTCCCTGCAAAGTGCACCTGGTCGGCATTGCCAAATTGCCTGAAATACTCCAGGGCAAAGAGCCTCATGGGCACAAATCTGGGCAGCTTGTATGGGCGCAGCTCACACCCATATATCCTAATCACAGTGTGATGCTGGTAAAAATACCAATCTCCTATGCTGTAGGCACTGGACAGTTGCAGGATCCTCTGCATTTCATCAGTAAGTCTTGGAGGGGGTGCTGTCAAGAGTAGAGACAAGGCTGGATGAATGAATAAGTCTATGAACTCAGTATATGTATATGGTGAATATGCACGGACGTGGAAGACTGAGCTCCAGTATACTACTGATCTTGGGTTTCCTGGTGCATCCGTTCTCTTGATTTCAAAAGAGAACTTCTCATGTTGATAATACAAAATGAGATGATAAATATATGAGGTGTACCTGAACATTCTCTCTCTGGGTAAGTGCAAAAATTGCTCATGTATCTTGTCCGAGATATATGTAGCATAGTCATAACAAATGGGGGCCTTACCAGGGGAGAACCTTGTCATCATTACTAGCACAGTTTCCTCTATGAACTCCATTGAACTGTACCCTAGCACTGAGCTTATCATGTATGCTAGGTCCAGGCCTAGTTGATTTAAATAGCCATCAAAGATGGGGGGATGCAGCACTGTGTCAGATTTTTTGATAAACAACTGATTAAGCTTTAGGATCTCTGCCTCTGTAAGTACCTTGGCTCCTTGATTAATTAGGTCCAGCAGGGATAAATGAACCAATTTCCTTTGAGTTTTGAATTGGACCATCTCCCTGATGGCTTCAGGGGTGGTGTAAAATACAACTACACCTTGTGAGTTGAGCACAGCCCTCTGCATAGGGTCATAACAGGCAGCACACAAGTGGATGAGTTCAGGGAACCAGTTGACCTGAGGCATCTTGAAGATTGGGAGGGAGGATTCCCAAATGCCAAGGATATCTGTTCCATCTTTGTGTTTAGCCCTGAGTTCATTCAGCAGATGAATGTGGAATGTACGTTTGGATGGGGCATCTTCTGAGATTTGGTAATCGAGGTCAGCCAAATATTGCCAGTCCAGCTCTCTCTGAGGAGCATTCAAGGGAGTAACATTAAGAGCCACTGATGCTGAAGGGGTATCCATGTCTGTTTCAAATATTTCTTGAGATGACGAGTGTGCTAACTGAGAAAGTGGAATTGCGAGGAACAAAAAGCAGCAGGGTTACTATACAGCAGAATAGGACAGTGCCGGGCTTTTTGAGAAGGCTTATTATGCAGTTTAACAGACCTCCCTTGACAATTTAGGAGCAGGTTAATAAGTTCACAATTGCGCGAACAGGGAAGGGTTTTGACTGGAATTTGAAGTATAAGAATGGCTCCACCACTGTAATTCAACCCTAAACTGTTCAGGGGAGATAGGATATACTTGGTTTCCCAGTAAAATTTCAGTTTTATGCCTGGTTCAGGTGGATTTTACAAGAAATTGCGAAAAAACCAGCTTACGAGGAGATGAAGTGGCAAATACCTGTTTAACCAGTAGCTTGGGACGAAGTAGCGGTTGGGTTGCCGCTCTGAGCTTCGGCGGATGGTCATAGGTTGGCTGGTAGAGTGTTCGTCGTGGTGTGCATGCAGACAACGCAGAGGTCTTTTTCACAGAAAATAACCAAAAATGCGAAAAAAACCGTAAAATATGGCCCTTTTGCTTTATTGGCGCGTTTTTTGAATGACGTCAGCATGACGTCAGCATGTGGGTCTAGGTTGGATGACGTCAGCAGGACGTCATCGGGTGACGTGGCGGCCTGAGATCGATCCACGGGGACGATGAGGTGGCAGCCAGGTGGGCGAATGGGGGACGAGGTGGGCGGATGTGGCAATGGCGTGGGTGACAGCAGGGCGGGGACATGGGAAGGACAGGTGTCGCCATATCGGGCCCCCTCCTGCACGGCAAGGAATCTGTCAGAGGGGGCTCCGACGGAGTTTGGCCGCGACACCTGTCCCCGTGTGACGCAAGCGTCTGACAGATATCGGAAGGTATCTGTCGGATGTTGGGGGCCTTCCAAAATTGATATGAGCCGTTGATCTGCGGGCATGTGATCGGGCGGTTGTCGGGTAATGAACCTGCATGGCAGATAACTTCCATCTTTATTAACTGGCGGACGTCGGGACCCCTTCGAAGTTGACGCTGACCGTAGATCTGGCAAAGCCACGATCGGACGGTCATCGGATCGATTAATTGCACGGGCGATAGCGGTGAGTGGGCGGGTTAAAAAATTATATTTCTTGGCAGGCGCGCCCAGCGGGACCCTCCACTTCATGGGTGATTTTCAAAGGTTTTTTACGGTTTTGTTTGTAAAAATCAACTTTGTCCGCCAACATTAGGAAACGGTGTAAAACAAAGAATTTTATGCAAAAAATTTTGTACAAAGTATACAAAGGCAAAACTATAGGAAAAGGGGGTTCTGATGAAGTTATAAAAAGGCGAAAACTGGCTCCCGACCTTAGGATAAGGTGGGGTAGATATATTTTCATGAAATTTTCATCCTTTAATGGTCTAGGAGGTCAAAAAAAGGGTTTCTTTAAGGGTTTTTAGGCAAAAATGGAGAGTTGGGTAGGGGGATGGGTTCAGATGGAGAAAAGGGGTTGAACATGGGTTCTTGACCTTAACCAGATGTTAATTCAATTCCCAGGAAGTAGAGACTATGGCTATAGTGCCAAGGAGGGGATATTTATACAAAATGTGGGGTTTATACACCATGGTGTTATAATGATAGGGAAAATGAAGTATAGGGAGCTAAATAATAGAGTTAGCTGTTAACATGGGGGAAAATATGGGTGAGGATGAGTACAACCAAGTTCTCTTGAAAACAACTTAGTGTAAAGAGTAGATCAAAATGAAAAGACTTTTGCACAAGAAATGTGGCTTTTAAAGGCCATAAGAACCATCATAAAACTTTAAGTTTCTCTTATGTACACAACTTGTGAAGGGGTATTAGTAATGAGTGATATACACATGGAAAAAGGGAGTTAGTCATGCTCCACTGTGTTACTTTGCTTGTGCATGGTTAGCAACTTTAATGTTGAAAGAAACACCACTTCTGCAACCCCATCTACCTACCCAACTAGTTTGCCTAACATTTTTACTCCTTCTTGAAGGGTGCACTTGGACTTGCAAACCCTTTGTGTGCCTTTTCTTTTACATTGGCTTTTTTGTTTTCATTTCCTATCTAATACTACCCTTATTCCTTCCAAGGCCCCAGATTAAGCAGTTGGGAACCTTAGTTTCTCTACCTAGCTACTGATCTACCAAGATTAAACAGTTGGGATAGATTTCTTTCTCTATTCTACAACATAAATTGAAACCATGGCATGACCCAGATTAGACTGTTGGGTCATCCATAAAACTTTTGTGAATATGCAGGCATATACACACCTTCTTTTTCTTGCAAATATGGAACCTTTGTAGCAGCAAAAATGGAGCATATTTGGCACTTATATTTTCCAATCATGAAATATGAAACCTATTGGTATAGGTATCCAACATTATGAATGTATGTGATTATTTCATGTTGAATATTGGGTTTATGATTTAATGTTGTATTGATGCGCAAATCTATGTTTTTTAATTTTTCATATGAACACAAATAAGAATATCTATTTACACAAACATAATCATGATGCATGTTGAAGTTAACCAATATTTAAGATAATTTGCGTAGACACTGATTAAAAGTAATTACAGAGGTGTGTAAGCATCTGGATTGCCTATTTAAGGTCTGTGAAGGATGATCTTAGACCTTCGCGAAGATTTTGAAGTCGAATAAGAGAAGTGCATTAATAAGCCCTAAACGGCTTATCAGTCTGTGTTAAGGAAGGGTTAGGGTATAAAAAGACATCACAACTATCTCAGGGTGCGAAAAATTGGTTCCTACATCCCCCCATACTTCTTCGGGTGAGACTTTAGTCCGCGCTCCGTGGATTGATGCCGAAAGGCCTAGTAGAGTAGGGATTTGCTTGGCTAATTAACATTGAAACTGGGTTAGGGCCCATCGAGCCAACATGAATTCATTATTGCAAGTAAATGTTATGATAGCATGGTTTGTATTTTCTATGATATGTTATGTAATGAATGCAAATATGTGAATTAAAGTATAAGTGTGAAGTGCTTTATGAATGAAAAGTAGTAGATAATTATTAAAGCCTAAGAAAATACATGGGTTCCACAGCACAGTATCCCTCTGGCTACAAAAACATGGTTCTAAAACCTCCCATAATCACTTCAGGTGAGATTGCAATCTGCTTGCAGGTCGTTGCTGAGAGGGTCAGTGGTTGAAGGTTTTTGTTGGTGCATAGTACACTTTGAACCCAGGTCCAGCCCACCTAAGCCAACAAATGGTTATGTTTTCAGGAATGGGATCTGTTTGAGGGATATATTTTGGAGTTCATCGAAGAAAGAAATCTAAGGCTAGGTTGAACAAAAGGAATGAGAATTTGTAGAAAAGGAAAATAGAAACCATCTTTTGTCGACTGAAAGGTGGTTGGAAAAATATGTCTTTGAAAATCAGTACGATATATTCTTTGGTTTGTTTCACATAAATATATATGAGTGGGTATCAATATTGACATAAAGAAAATACTAATTCAAAGTTGATGAACCTAAGGAGTGAAAACTTGAATTAATACAGTGACTCAAGAATACTGACAACAAGATCTCAAGAGTTGTTGATTTCTAGATTGATAGCATTTTGGGAGGATTTGTTACTGATTTTGTGGTAGATTTGATTGTGTCCTATAGTGAAGAAGAACGAAGATTTTTCAAGGAACTGCAAGGTAAGCTCTTAAGATTTTTA
Organism: Pinus taeda; assembly: GCA_000404065.3. Classification (NCBI taxonomy): domain Eukaryota; kingdom Viridiplantae; phylum Streptophyta; class Pinopsida; order Pinales; family Pinaceae; genus Pinus; species Pinus taeda. The sequence continues at coordinate 4,719 of APFE030169910.1, read as the reverse complement.
AACCTCTGGATTAAGATGTTGTTGTGTGAAAAGGGAATGTTATGAATGTAATCAGATTACTAGTTACTTATGTTTAGAAGATTCGAAGACGAGACTGGAACAAAGTGAAGTGGAAAAAGGTATAAAATAGACACTAGAAAGAGATCTTATGGCCAAGACCCAAAGGATTTTATAGAAACTAAATATATTCCTCTATTAAGTGAGTCTAAAAGTGAAGAAAATTATCCTAAGAGCCCTGAAGTAACCCCATAATATTCACCCTTCATGTCTGGAATTTTTCCAAAGTTAGAAACAAGTAGTAATCAAGGTGCTTTTGGTTTTCCCTATCCCCCTAACCCACCACTACCCTCCGACCCCCCATTCCCCCTCCCCTTACGAATCCCCCACCCCACCCCTCCCCTCTCCCCCGCCCCCCCAAGTAGGACCATGGTCAATGATATTAAGCTACATGCCTTTAAAGGGACTGGATTAGAGAATCCAAAGAAATTCTAGTTCTTATGCGATGCATTATGGAAAATGAAGTAGGTTCATGATGAGGACATAAAGAAAGCACAACTCGCCACAACATTCTAGGATAGAAATTTGACATGGTAGATGAAGTATTCAAGTAATCAGAATAGAGCATTTGTAGACATTAAAACAACGTTGATAAAATAATTTAAGAAGTTGAAGTCTGAATCACAGTGTATTACAAAGCTAAAAGAGATCAAACAAAGGCCTACTAAGTATATCTAGGAATTTGATCAAAGATTCAAGATCTTATTGGATCAAGTGAGCTTTGAAATAGCTTTGCAACAACATAAGGAATGGTTTATAGTTTCACTACTTCCACGCATAGGATTACCTTTGTCACAACAAAAGATAAATATGCAAGCCAAAAATTTAGAAGTTGCAATGAAGTTAGAAGCCTCACCCATAGGGGATACCAGTGTAGGCATGTAGAAGATTCAGAGTTAGCTATAAAATTTGATTCTGCAGATATAGGATATGAAGAAAAGTAAGGAAGTTAGAGAAGAGGTGTAAAGGAGAAGACCATTCTAAGGAACAACACCCTCTCTTCAAAACCTACATGGCTAGTGGTGCGTTGAACCCTTTAACCTTTTAATTTTGGATCTATCTTATGGTACGAAATATGTAAAACTAGAGGCGAATATTTTCCTAAAGATTGTTATTTATTACAAAAGCATGTACAGACCCCAAGGAACTTGTATTGCAAGTTCTAGAAATCAGTGGGACATGATGAAAATAATTGTTGAGCTTATGAATTAATGGTAGATTGAAATGTTGATGCATATAGAATGCAAGCTAAAGAACATGGACATGAAGAACATGCACAACATGCTGGTCGAGGTGGCTATCATGATCAAGGTCGAGGCATTGGTCGAGGAGGTGGAGCTAGTCAAGGATGAGGATAGATTGTCTGCTATAATTGGGGTGAAGTAGGACATTTTGCAATAGATTGTCATAACCCTACCACAACATGTAAGTATTTAGAATCTTTTGATCATGTTACTGAGGAATGTCTGGTACTTATGGAAAAAATGCAAGAAAAAAGGAACCGGCAGCCGAGGAGAGAAATAAGTTTCCCATTGGTGAAACCAAAAGAAATTCTTAGAGGTGTTGATGCCTTCTTTGGTGGTTTGGAACCAATTGATCTAAGTGTTGATGTTGATGCTTAGCTTTCTTTATACTTGAATTTCTCTCACTCCCAATACGAGGGTTATTTTCTCGTACCCATAGAAGTTGAATCTAAGCCACCCATGTTATCTACCCTTGACCCTACATCCTACTCCACCCTACTCTATCTCCCAGCAGGATGCTATTACTTACCCAATTATGGAGATATATTTTGAAACCCGGATGCGCCTTAACGCTCAGCTCACATGATATCCAATATAGCCAATTTCTAGGTGGTGATCCCATGAGTAAATGACAAGTTTCTATGCTGGTACTCCATGCCAAGGTTTAATGCAAAGGTGCAATGCCAGTTTTTTATGCACTCAATCTCAAGCACTGCGTAACAAAGGACCAATGAACCTTGCATAAGCATTGTAAGAGGAAGTGGAGCTACAACTGGAGATGATAATGCAGATGGGAAAAAGGAAGATGATCCTACATGGGTAAGAAAAGATACTAAAAAATCTCATGCCTTTGATATTCAAAAGGAAAAATAAGTCTTCATGGAAGTGAAGTGAAGCTTTATGGATGATGGGGCTTTTAATTCTAGCATGCAGGCAAAACAAAATAATAACTGCGATGTAGTATCAGTTGCGACATATGTGATCTCTATATTTTGAAGTATGTTCTACATACTTGCATGAAGTAGTTAAGGAACTAGAAAGTTGTGGAAGAGTTACAAGAATTGATAGACTCCTGCGCTTCTAAAGAAGTACCACGAAGTGATATGCATGCAATGAATAATCTACATCGATGTGAGAAGAGGTTTGGAAAAGAAATTCGGCTTACTGCACATATTGGAGAATATGACATGGATCGGGTTATTTTTTACTTAGGATTTTATGCCAATGTTTTGCTAAAGCAAAAATTGGAATTGATTGGTAAGCAAAAGTTGCAATGGTAACCTATTCAACTAAACATTGTGAATCAACAAAATATTGTAACCTATTTAGCTAAACATTGTGAATCAACAAAATATTTTTCTTCTAGGGAGCTTATCAGGGGTCAGAGTAGACATTGAAGGAGTGTTCACTGTGAATGATTTTGAAGTGATAGAAATTTTGGATGATAGTAACCCCTATACTGCATTACTTAGATTGGATTGGGCATATGCTAATATGGTTATAATTAACTTAAAGAAATGAAAAATGATATTTGAAAGCAACAATATGATATTCATTGTTCCATTAGATCCATCAGAAGGAGTGAGGTATACTGAACCTTTTAAAGAAGACTACAACGCAGCTAACATCGACAACATTTATCAGATAGAAAAAAAGAAGAGCAATAGATTAACCCTACTACATATGGAAAATTGGGTTGGGAACAAGACAGTTCTTGCACTTCAGATTCAGAAGAAAATTTGGAAAACTAGCAAAACAGATTACATGAAGTGTCTATAAGGCGATGTGCAAGGCTCACTAAAGCAGTTCGTTGTATGATGAATGAGGTATGTGACTTACCTTTTTATGATGGATTGGGTAATATAAACACTTTTATTAGAGAATATTAAAAGAAGGTACCAGAATTTTAGAGATTGTTAGCTCTGGATCTATCCTTAAGAGTTACTACTGCTAAATGGTGGGGTACACATAAGAGGAATATAGGAACTTGGAAAGAATGTCGAAATTTGATATGTGTAAGGTTTGGTCAAGTAAAAATAGAACTGGAAGATAACTATGATGGTAAAATTAGTCCTAGAGAATACATCCATCTTTTCATGGTGGTATGGAAGGAAATTCCACGAGAATAATGGGTGCATGGGTTCATCCATAGATTGGAGACATTTACTTAGAATTTGTATTTGGAAATAGAACTTCGACATGGTACTGCGAGTTGGGCGGAGATGGTTGATGGGTTTATATTGACCTTTAACTTTGAAGATGATTGTCCATATATAGATTCAGCCCTTTAGATAGTTAAAAATAATATTTTTGAGAATGAAATTCCACTCACTTGGCAGCCTGATTGGGCTGTGCAACTACATAATGTAATGGAATGCTACAACATCACCACAGAAGAAGATGAAGACCCTCTTAACATTGGCATAGAAGAATATCAAGGCTACCATGAAGTGAATGGACCTAAGATAGAGATGCTTAATATAACAAAGAAATTAAAGACAAAGAACATGAATATAGGGTCGGAAGATGAGCCGAAGTTTGCAAAGATAGGATATTATTGGGATGAATAAACAGTGAACAAAGTAACGGATCTTGTACATGAACATGAGAATTTATTCCCTGGTAAGTTCTCAGATATGAAGGGCATAGTAGGAGACTTGGGAGTTATGAAGGTTCCTTTGAAGCCTAATGTGAAGCCTGAGAAGTAGAGACCTTATAAAATGAATCCCAAATACAAGGAAAAGGTGAAGGAAGAATTAGATAAAATTATAACAGTTGGGATCATTGAACTAGTGGAAGAATTAGTGGGTAAGTCCTATGGTGGTCCAGGAAAAGAAGGCTAAAGGAGAAATCAGGATATGTGTAGATCTAAGGAAATTAAATGATGCATGTGTGCATGATCCCTTCCCTACACCCTTCACAGATGAAATTTTGGGTAATGTAGGAGAACATGAAGCCTACTCATTCATAGATGGATTTTTAGGATACCATCAAATCAAAATTGTACTAGAAGATTGACATAAGACTACCTTTGCTACAGAATTTGGATCATATCAGTATACAGTGATGCCTTTTGGACTGAAGAATGCCCATGCCATATTTTCAAGAGTGGTGGTTGAATATTTCAAAGAATATATTCAAAATTTATTAGAATTATACTTCGATGATTAGACGGTGTTTGGATTATTGAAGAAACATATTGCAAGCTTAGGACTGATGCTCGACACATGCAGGCAGTATCAAATTTCTTGAATATTAGGAAATTCATATTCTATGTACGTTTTGGTATACTGATGGGACACATTCTTTTCAAGTAGGGATTGATGGTGGATCCTACAAAGATTGCTATTATTGTGAATTTACCTCCACCAAAGACAGTTAGGAAGTTGCGCATGACACTTGACAAACTAACTATTAC
>APFE030169899.1:21092-34648 GCA_000404065.3 Pinus taeda | reverse complement strand
AATGTTGACCCAAAAGAAAACTTGAGTTTGCACTGTCTAGTCACTTGTAGTTGTGCTTTATCATTCAACCATCCTAATGGGTATGGTTTCTTGTGAGGTGTAGTTGCTAATACAAATTTCTTTACAATTGCTTCAGAAATCAAATTTACTTGTGAAGCACTATCAAACAAAGTATCAATCTTTTTATGTTTTGAAATAACTCGAATATGGAAAAGCTCATGTATTTTTCTCTGATGTTCTTCATCAATAATAGATTGAGAAGAATTACTAATAGATGCTTCAGAATTCTTACCTTTGATACCTATGGTTGCAATGATTTTTCATCTCCCGAGTCTGACCCCAAATCTTTCTGAATAGCTGCAGTATTCTTCTTCTTCTTTCCCTCGGACTTCTTAGGTCTCAACTCTAGATGCAGAATCCAACAATGCTCATCATCATGCCCATCCTTTTTACAGTGAGTGCATGAAGCTTTGCCTTTCTGTGTAGTGTTAGCCTTCCTTGCTTTCCACTTTTGCTTTCTTTTCTCCTTGCTCTTGCTTGTAGTGGGTTGGAATGGTCCCCCAACTTTTGGATTTCCATTCTTTCCTCTAGGTTCTAGATGAGTAGCTTGTACAGATACCTCATCTATACTAGTGGGATTAAACATGAAGATGGTATGCCTCATGTAGCTGTGTAGACCACTAATGTACTTCAGAAGAGTCTCTGGTGAGTCTGATGAGATCCCTAGAATCAATGCTCTCTTTCTAAATTCTTGAGTGTACCCTTGCACACTTTTCCCTTTCAACTACCAAAGAGTTTGCCAACTCATCGTGCCTTGTTGCATGTAGGCCAATGGATAGAACTACTTCTTAATTGTAGAAACAAAGTCACTCCAGACAGAGATAGTCTTACCATGTCTTTTCATGTCATCTTGGGTTCTGCCTTCCCACCAAACCAAGGCAGTGCCTCCTAGGCATAGGCTTGCCAGTTGAATTTTTCTTTTGTCTGAGTCGATTTTCTGCACTCTACAATACACATTAATTTGTCTAATCCAATTGTCCAACTTTTCATCATTTAACTCTCCATCATATATAAGCAAGTCAAATTTAACATATAGCTTGATAAAAGATGCTTTCTTATTATGCACAGGGCTACTAGGAGGTGTGAGGAAGCTTTCCTCTTTCCCTTTTCCTTTTGAGTGGCCATGGGAATGAGAATCATCTTCTTCTTTGTCTTGTTTAGAACTTGATGAATCTTCATCCTTATGCTTTCTAAAGTCCCTATGCATTTCTTCTACCATAGACTTTATAGCTAGGAAACTCTCTATGAATGGAGGGTCTGGCCCCATAGAACTTTCCTCTAACATTGTCTTCCGAGGATAGACTCTCCCAATTTCAGGATTAGTTTCGACCAACTCTCCTTCTCCTAATTTGAGCTTTGATCTAGTGAGCATTCAACAGCTAAACCAACACAAACTTGTCTAACCTTATAGCCTAAAGCTCTGATACCACTTGATCTGATAATCACCCTATGAGTGACCTTAGTTAAAGATTTGTTAAATGAAGGTATTATAGACTCATATGTTGGTGTGTGTGTCTATGTTATTTAAGCAACAGATCGATCAAATTGTAAATACACAGACACTTGAAAATGGAAAACAATAGAGAAACACAGTACGCAAATACAAGAACACAAGAAATTAATAAGGAGTTCACCCTATCCTCCAGGGCTACATCTCTGGTCTAGCTCTCAGTGGTGGCCTTCTTTTATTGTGTCTTGTAGCAGAGAATTACAATGAAGGAGCTCAATATAAGTCTCCTGAAACAGATTGGCTTGGCAGGGTGGTTCTTGGATTCCCCAAACCACTGGAGTACATAGACTCTCTTCCTTACCAACTCTTCGACCTCTCCGGTCTGACAGATGCTCTCAGGGATGGCTTGAGTCTTTCAAGCTCTTTGGTGCTTGATGTTGCCTTTGGTTAGCTCGGCGCTTCTATATTCTTTCTGCTTTTTGCTTCACTGGTTCTTCTCTTCTCTGTCTTCTGTCTTTTTCTTCGGGTGTATGATTTCTATTCTTTGTTCTCTATTCATGGCTTCAAATCATTCTAGCTCATGGAGGTTCATTTCCTCTTCCGCTTCTATCAATTTGCTTGCTCGCAGCTGCACTTGGAGTTCCCTGTTCTCGGTGTCATCATCAGGCTCATAGGGAGTGGCCACTTGTCCTCCTGCAAACTTCGCCAGCCTTTCGGCGGTTCAATTCTTCGGTTATGTCGTGGAATGAGTCTTCCGCCACCTTGGTAGTCAAAGCGGACTTCAAAATGTTCTAAATCGCGGCTTAATCCTCTGTCAATTATGTCTTCTCCATCAAGCATGATCTTAGCCATTAGATCTGGAGCCCCCCAGATCCAACGTCGTTCGCTAGTCCCGTGCGGTTGACTAGCACAAACATTAGTGCATGATGAGCGATAATGTTCTCTCTCCTCCACTTGCCACATGTCGGACGCTGAGTGGAATCACTCCTTTTCCATCAAAACTACTTACCGCCCATGGATGCCCTCGATCAATACTACCGGTTTTGGAGCAGGTCCCACCTTTAGTGCTTAGCCTTTTGTCCCACGGTTTTCCTGGTCCCACGCGATTAAGTGCTTGGGGCTTCTCCATTTTGAGGTTTTTCACCTAGCGATGCACTAGTTGCGCATCAAAAACTGCCTCTGTTTCCTAATCTGTGCCTCCCAGGGGCTAATTTCACCTCTTGTGCAGTCTCCATGGGCCTCGGTCAGCGCGCTTTGACCGAGGTCCTCGTCGTTCCATGCTGGTTCCCATTGCCACTTGTTTAGATGTGCTTTTGATCGCTGTTTTAAATTCTTTGAAGTCTGTCCTAACCTGGTACAACCATGGCTCTGTTAATCATTCTTTATGGATCCAATTGGGGTCAATAAATTGTTCATGCTCTTGGAGGACTACTGTTTAAAATTAGGCTGGTTTTTTGACATTAAAAGGTTTAAATTTTTTATTAGTTTGCTTGGGAAGCATGCATGTAATCTGAATCTCGGCTCTTGTTTATAGTTTCACTTTGTCATCAGTATTTGTAAAAAAATTCCTTTCTTCTACAACGATACCAAGAAACATAATTATTTATGTTATTTGATTATATTTCAAAGTGTATGTAGGAACATATATATATTTATCATTATTTAAATTTATTCTTTCAAACTCTTTTACTTGGTCTAGATTTTCTGAGTGGGGCCAATTTTCAGGACCTACTCATCCTATACAATACCTCCCTTTCGAACTCAAGATTGTCTCTAGGTTGTTGGCTAGCTCAGCTTGGCATAGAGACTAACCTAGATTACAATGCATAAATTAACATTATAGCTTGCATTCCATATTAGATTTTGATTTCACAGTAAGAAAATCATAACCCAGTATGAATATAAAAACAATTCACACTTGGAAGGAAACACAACATGAAACAAAAGTATACACATAAAACTTGTCTATTTAAATCATTTTTTTTGTTCCACAAATATCACAGGGGGAAATAAAGTGCTCCACACAACCGATGAGAACCATTATCCTCTACCAAAACTCCCCTTGGGCCAATTTCTCATCCATACAACTTGCTTTTATAAAGACCAAACCAAGTCTACCTAGAACTTCTCAGACCACACCAGGTCTAGTCTATGGTTTCATAGATCACACAGTGTACCATTTTAGATTCCATTAGCCAATCGGCTCAAGAATTTTCTTGTGGAAGCGTCCTACCTCCCTCAATAGCTTCCTATTCTAAGGGCATCAAGCCAAACAACTTTTCTTTCCTCACTTGACGCCCTTCCATTCAGGCTCCAAGTTCACCAAGTTACCTTAGGATTATTTCCTTCTCACTCTCTTGGCTCCCTCTTCCCTAACTGAGATCATTTATCTCTAGGGAGAGGAATATGGCCAAGTAACTACCCCTACCCATAACTATGTTTTAAATTTCTAGAATGTGAAACTCTCTTTCAACTTATTTTCCACTATAACTTTCATGGCTTTCCATAAACAATATTTATTAATGAAATTTAGAAATATCAAAATTTATGTTTATCACTTATTCATACTATGTCTTCAAAGTTTCCCACAATTTTCCAAATAACTTTAGCATAAGTAAATTAGAATATTTACAAATCACTGAGGGATATTATAGTCCTCAAACATAAATTTATTAACTACAAAAATATCATTACATAATAAGTAAGAGTCATAGTGTATATATAGCCTTTGTAGCCTCATCTCAACATGCCATGTATCTTTGCCAAAAACTCAAGGATAATGACTATGACATGGAATAGACAAGGAAAATTCACCTCCTAGGAAATACGTGTATCTCATAGAATAAAATTTATTATTATTATTATTATTATTATTATTATTATTATTGGAAAATTCATATCTAAATAAATTTTAGGATTATTATGCTAAAATTAGTATACTAGTTTATTTTTTAGAATGTTAAGTTTGTCTCTGAACTTAGTGAATTTTCTTTATTCTAGTGGCTTTGTGAAAATATATAAAGTTTGATGTACATATTGATAATATTTTGGCTTTAATATGTCATTATTAATTATTGTTTTGATGAAGTTGTGTTCAGAGTCAACATGATTGGTCTTAGAATAAAATAATTCTTAACAAACTTTATTATTGACTAACTATCTTTCTTCGCGTAAGCTTGGTAGGATCCTTTCTTTTCTATTGATATTTCATGAAAATAAGTTTGATTTCTACAAAATTGCAGGTGGCCTCAACCTGTCCACAAGAAACTAGGTCTATTGGCCACCTATCTGCATCGAATGCTGTCCAAAATTTAAAGAGCATTTTTCTTACCATCCATGCTACATTGACAACTTTATCTACTATATAATTCTTATTAAAAAAGTAAATGCTAGTTTTCATGTAGAAAAAGATTATACTGACAGGGAAGCAACTTCACTCATCTGATGAGTCCACAGGGGCTAGGGCTTTCGCACTTGAACACAAGACTTCACTTCTCATCATATTCTGGAGGCTCTGTTCAATACTATTTAGAGTGAGGTTGTTGGGATACAACTCCAATTGGACAGATTGTATCTCCCTTTGCAAGTCCTTCATACTTGGCTCAGCTGGTATGTCTTCCTTTGGGCCTTCTCTTTCCTTATAAGTTGTTATTACATGGGCCAATATGTTTTTCATCACCCCATATTGCTAGATAGTTTGGCGGAACAACTTTTGGTGTCCTCTAGTTTTCTCGAGGTTTTTGACAATTGTTTCCCATTCCTATGCCTCGATCTCTTGATTTTCAATGTTATTGTTTAGTTCTCTTTCCCATTCAGAGATTATTGCTTTCACCTCAGGTGGTGTTCCTACGTAGTATGCATTGATAAGGTTTTGCATACTCTCCTTCCTTGTTTTCTTGCCTCTTTTGCTCGAATCTTTGCTAGAAGTCGGTTCCAATCCTTTCATATTTTTTCCAGCCTTTACCATTCCTCTTTTTCCTTTCTTTCCTGGTTGGTTACCTTCCTTCACCATCCAGTTCTCCTTTATTCTTTTTTCCTCCCTTTTCGAGTGGTGCACCTGTACTAGGGCTGGAGCATGGTTTGAGTGCCAAGTTTCCAGAGTTCTTTGCACTCTTCTTTTTATATTACCTATAACATAAACTAGGAATACAACATTGTAAGTCATCAACATATTAACCATAGTAGCCTCATAGACATATTTTCTCTGTAAGTTGGTAATATAATTGTCTTCTTTCCTTCTACTCTTTTTGGGATACTCGACTTGGGAACTGGCCTCTCTCATTTTGGGGTTCCCCCTAGGTTTCCCCCATTCCTGATGGGACTTCTCTAGCGCGATCGTTTTCATTCACTCCATGCACTGAGAACCGTGATAAACCTCATTGAAAACCTGGTTCCCCCCTCCCTCCATAGAGATTTGAAGCATAGTGACCTCCCCTTCATTCTGGTAGCTTCCCATAGGAATTTGAAGAGCCCAGCTACCCAGTTCCCATGAGGCATCCCTACACCTCCACCCTACTATGAATGCATACCTTCCCTGGGTATTTCCACCACAACAAGCAAGGAATTACTTCTCTATCTCCCACCAGACCACAAATCTCATGTCGGTCCACGAGAGAGCTATTCTTCACCATTGGGTCCCATCAAGGGGGCTAAGAAAGAGCCTTCTCAAATCATTTTCCATCCCCCCATTACATCCCCAGTTACTGCGTCTATTCCCGTGAACCTTATCCAAATCCAGGCTCAGTTCAGAATTGAGGAATATCAACCCTGTCAACAATTCAAGGGACACTTCTAACCCTCTGCTCATTACTGAGACTCCTTCTTTCCCGAGCCACATTCTAAACAAAAACAACTTATTAGAATTTCTCCTATAGTCGCTAAGGAAACCCCTTTGGACAACCCAGCAGGTTGCATAATGACTTGACTCTCTATCCTAACCCTGGAACCTATCTACCCTTAGGCCAAGACCAGGGTTCGCAAGCCCCCTTCCCCAGGTGACAAGCCTGTCGAATTCTCCCCACAATAACATGCCAAAACCCTAAGGAGAATGAGATACCTCTACAGTGAACCTAACTAGGGGCATCATTGACATTAACCAGTGCTCTGCTTCTATAATCATGTTTGTTAGACATTCGTGAGGGAGAGCCAAGAGGACATACTAGTTCTTGCAGATGAAATCTAGACACTGCTCGACATCCTCCAGCCCTCAACGTTCACCACCTTCTGCTACATGTCCTACCTTGTCTTGTTGAATGCAAATGCCTTTCAACCTAGCTTTATTACCCTTTTGTCTTTTTGTCCACCTGCCTCGCATACCATCCGAAGGACTCACCATGTGCTTTCTTCCTCTTTCTTCCACATGATTGTCTCAGGATGAGGTTCCCTTGACTTTCCCATAATTTCCCTTCATTAATTGTCTCCTACTGTCGATTGCTCTTGCCCCAAATTTTCTCCCACCTCCTCGCCACTTGCTGGTTATTGTTGCCTTCTTTCCTCTACCTCTCTTGACACCTGGCCATACTCTCTCCCCTCTTCCTGCTTGAGTGGTTTCCCCTGTCGTGTACTACCCACTGCCCCACTACTATTTTCCTACCCTTGTGGCCCCTAGCCAGCCTCTTCTCCCTCTTCCAGTCATGCCAGCTGGAAATATGATCCCCCCGCGGCCCCCCATGGTCGTTGACTTTCCTCTCCCTTGTTTAAACCGCACCACCTTTTGCACCCCGATCAAGGGTTTCCTCCCTTCTCCTTACCTATTCTTAGGATTTACCCTAGACTTCTGATGCCTTCCATTTTGCTTAACTCCTTGCCCCTTATATCAAGGTTTCTACATGCCTTCCCACACCCCCAGTTGACTAGGTTATCTGCTTCAATGTTGCGAGATCTGAAAACATGCATTGGGACAATGTAGTCTATCCTTCACATTGCTTTTATATTTCTTGGACTATCCATGCTGTCCTCCAAATTTGGTTTATTTTCTCCCATCTGGTTCCTTCCTATAGTTTTTTCACCATTTCTATTACTAGTTTCGAATATCCCTCTACCTCAATTCTCTGAAAATTTTCCCTCTTTGCAATTTCAAGCCCCCACTTTAGCACATAAAGATATTATTCATTATTTCTTGCAATACCACAATCCATAGAAAATAGATGGATGGTATTGCCTTTGGAATCTTGAATACACCTCTAGATCTAACTGCCCCTGAGTTCCCCTTTGTTGCTCCAGCAAAATTAAATTTGATGAAGTCTTGCTGAGGGAGCACAAAAATGTTTGGAGAAGCACTGGGTGGATATTTCTATTTCCAAGAGTTATTATTCAGCATGCCAATTTTTAGGCTTAATTCTGCTAGTGTTTGACCTTCCTGAGGATAGGTTTCCCAATCCTCTATGTACTAGTTCTCTGCAAGTATTGTTTCTCTGATATTCTGGATAATCATTCCCCATAATTCTATTGTTGTTCTCTTTTCCCCTTTGAAAGTTCTTTTGTTTCTCTCCTTCCACACCGCCCAATATAGGAACCCTAATGATATCTGCCAAGTGTGGTTCAAAATGGGATGCTCGTAAGGCTTCCTTCTCCATTTTTCCATTATTAATTTCATTCTTGTTTGATCCCTGTTGCTAAGGCCAAAAAGTTTCTCATGGTTTTGCTAGAGTATTTCGCTATAGCAGGCATTTGTGAGATGTTCCATTGATTCAGATTGTCCTTCACAAGTGTAATAGGCCGATGGTCCCTACAACCCCCTTTCAATAGTTGATCCCAAGTGAGTGCTCTACCATGCCTAGTTGTCCACATAAAGAAAGCAATTTTCGGCCATAATTTATCCTTCCAAATTCGATCCCATATGGGTGGCCCTTGCTGCTAGTGGTGTGCTACTTGTAGGTGGTAGCCTTCTTGTATTGTGAACATCCCTTTGATTTTGTATCCCCATCTTATTATATCTAGGCCTTCTAATATTGCAATTTTCTGGGACTCCATTTCCTTCCCATGTGTTTCCCATTGAATGGATTCTAGAGTATCCAACCAGTCTTGTTTCTGCTTCCATTTTATCCAGTGTTCTCCCGTGTCCGGGCTTCAAAAACATTTTACTGTCTAATTTGTAGGGTTATTGGTGAATTGACATATTTCACCCAGATCAGGTCTATTATGTAATTTTTCTCTCTGCTTCCACGCCTCATTCCATAAATTAGATTTCTCTCCTCCTCTTATTTCCCAGAAGCTACGAGTTCTTATAAGTTCACTATTTTTTGATGCCAAATTCCATATGGCTAATCCCTTGATGTTTTCCTTGACTCTCAGCCTTCCTTTGATCGATCGTGGCATTCCATATTTTCTTCTCCAAATTTCTTTCCATAGACCTATTCCTTCCTAAATCCATATCCACCATAGCTTGGCCCCTGTGAACTGGTTTAGAACATAAGGGTCTCTAAGACCCAACTCACCTGCTTTTAATGGCACGCTGAGCCATTGACAGGATAGAAAGGCCCATTTTTTCTGTTTTTGGCCCCTGCCACAGAAATTTCTTAAAGATGTCAATCATCCCTTGACACACCATTTTTGGAACAACTTGACTAGATAATTGGTAGATTGGAATTGATTGAAGCACTTGTTTCAACAATATTACTCGACTTGACATATCAGTGATCTGAAAGTCCATTTTTGCATTTTGTCTTGGATTTTTTCTAGCAGAGTCTTCCAGTTTTCCACTCTATATTGGTGGAGACTTAGCAAGATCCCTAAGTATTTCGAAAGGAGATTGCCTATGCAGAAGCCCATAATTCTTGCTAGAAAGGCTTGGGATGGGGCTAAAGTATTGAAGAAAAATATGTCTGACTTATCCTTATTGATCCCCATCCCAGTGGCACTCGTGAAATCATTCAAGATCTCCATCAGGGCTCTAGCTTCCTTGAGGGTTGCTTGCCCAAACATCATTTTGTCATCAACAAAATATTTATGTGTTAACGACAAATCATTGGCCCACATTCTGAGACCTGTATATTTTTCACCTTGCAATTTTCCTTTAACATATCTTCCTAATCCTTCAACAGCCAATATGAACAAGAATAGAGACATTGGATTGCCTTGTCTAAGCCCCATTATTGCATTGAAAGCCTCCATAGGAGAACCATTAAGGAGGATTGAGAATAGCAAGGTCGAGATCATTGTTACACAGCAATTTATCACCGTCCCTGTTACCCCTCTCCCGCATCCTTGAGGACTCATTCCGGGACCTATGAGAAGTGACATGACTTGCAAACACTTGCATTGCATTCCACTGAACATGAACTTCATTTGCCCTGAAGACATCTCCTACTAAAAACCCCTAAAAATAGCCCTTTTTCCATTGGCGTGGTTCCATAGTGCAGCCCTCGTGCCAATGGGGGAAATCCTCCAAAGAGGGCGCGCCAGTTGGTGCTCTATCACAGAGTCGCACTCGCGCCAACCATAATCAGTGGTGTCTTTTAACAAACAAACAGTGGAAGGTTCATCCTAACAAATTCCTGGACTGAATCTATCTTGAGTTGGGTGGTTTGGCTTCGGATCTCCATAGAGAGGAGGTGGTTTTCCACCTCTCATGGAAGCTTCTTTAGCGATAGAGCCAATCCCAATATTATTGTGGATGATCCCAACTCCCCTTCCTCCATCTATAAAAGCTTGTCCATTTTCCTTGGCAAGCTAGTTCCAGAGTTCCAGAGATTGAGAATTCTCAAGTTTCTAAGAGCTTCATGCTGCGAGAGCCTTCTTCATCCCCATAAGGCCAAATCCAAGTAAGGAGACTCTGGTCCAATAACCAAAGAGAGAGAGGCTTGTTCCTATTCCCAACAAGCTTTGCAAGACATGTGCTGCTGACTACCCAGCCAAAGGAGAATTTAGCGTCACAACTATGGTTGTATTCTTCTTTGATTATTATTAATAAACGACTATTGGTTATGGTTCCACTCTTATTTTTATTTGTAATGATGATGAGTTATATCCTTTCTGACTGATATATAGTTGCATATGCTGGATTTTATGTTTGTGTTTGTGTCGTTTCTTGTATGTGCATGTGTCCATTCATGGAGATTGTGGGGATTGTGATCTGCCGGAGCAAAGGAATGAGATCATCACCTCTTACACAAGCACTAGCATTGGAATCCAGGTAGGCCTTCATCATTGGTATTTAATTTGAAAATTAGGAACTTGCGTTGTAGCGTTGTATGATTGTTGCTAGACCCGATCTGGGCTAGTAGGGATCGCCTCTGTCCACAGAGGGGATTTACCTCCTCCTCCTACCTAGTCCACTAGGGAGAAGGTATTGTTATGTTAATGATGATGAATCATTGCTTTGTGAAAAAATCTAGTATTTCTTTCCCCTTCCTTTAGCCACTGAATTCTTGATTCCAATTTCCACAGGATCTCTTCCTGCTGCCTCCTTTCCTTCAAACTATTCAGCAGTTGTCCTTCTACCTCCACTAGGGTTTAATTTCTTCCATGATTTATTAGTTGTTGTTGCACCTTCCTCATCTTAGCCTCAAGCAGTTCCTAATCCTGTTGTATGTTACCAAACTCTTCCTTGTTCCATTTTTTAATCTTATCTTTAAGTGTTAGGAAACTTGCTCACAAAAATATAGAAAAGATAGATCAATGCCTTAGAATTCAGCCTCTTCGAGGGGGGAACCTCCTTTATATTACATAAATGAACAATTCTTGGATGATACAAATGACTAAACCTCCCTTATATATAGGAGTCTAAGGGGTCACAATATAATCAATCTGACATAACAGTAATAACATAAGGGCACAAAAATAACAATAGTGGGTTTCTATGGGGCATACTAATAACAATATGGGGACAACAGAGGCAAAATAATAACAATAAGGGATGAAATGACAATAGTAATGGGGGAATCACTAGTATTATAGGGGCCTAACATGCTCCTCTCCTTCTAAAAATTGTTGTCCTCAATGATTGAGTAGTTCTGGATGCTTCTGTATAAATTTTCATCCTCCCATGTGGAATCTTCAGCAGATAAGTTTTTCCACTTGATGAGATACTCCAAAATTGATCGATTTCATAGCTGTCAAGTTCTTGTTTCTATGACTACTTCTGGTTCCAATTTGATTTTTCCTTCCTTGTCAAGTTTTGGCAATATTGTTTGAACTGGGAGCTTGTCACCTATAACCTTATTTAAACATGAAACATGGAAAACTGGGTGCACTTAAGAACCAGAGGAAGCTCCAATTTGTATACCATAGTACCAATATTTTGCAACACCTTGTACGAACCGTAATACTTTGGTGATAATTTATTATCCTTCTTAGCTTGCTTGAGGGAAATTTGTTTATATGGTTGTAGCGGTAGGAATACCCAGTCACCTACATCAAAACTTCTTTCATTGCAATGTTGATCTCCCTGTTGTTTCATTCTATTTTGCGCCAACGTGAGGTTATTCTTTAAGAGTTGGAGAACTTGTTGTTAATGCTCGATGTGATGTTCCACTACTTGAACCTTAGAATTTTCTCTTAAATATGATGTTATGTATGGTGGATGATATCCATAAAGTGCCATAAATGGGGTCATTTTTACTGCAGTATGGAAGGAAGTGTTATACCACCATTTAGCCAAAGGAAACCATTTAACCCATTGTGTCTTTTTATCAGATACAAAGAAATGAAGATGTCCTTCCAAACATTTTTTTACTATCTTAGTTCGCCCATCAGATTGAGGATGATAATATGAGCTATGAACTAAATAAGTACCGAGACAAGAAAATAATTTTGTCCAAAAATTTCCATTGAAAATGGGATCTCTGTCGCTTACAATAATCTTTGGGTTTCCATGTAGCTTTTGAATTATTTCCATAAATGCAATAGAAATTGTACTGGATTTAAATGGATGTGATAATGCACAAAAGTGTGCATAGTTGGTAAGCCTCTCAACTACCACCATGATGACACTCTTTCCTTTGGACTTGGGTAAACTTGTGATAAAATCCCATGAAACCTCCTCCCAACATTGGCTTCAAATAGATAAAGGTTGTAATAGACCTGGGGTCTTAATTGTTTCAACTTTATTTTGTTGGCAAACCAAACATTCCACCATAAACTTTTGAATATCCGATTTAAGGCCATCCCAAAAAAATTCCTTCTTAACCATGTGGTAAGTTTTTAAAAATCATGAGTGCCCTCCTAAGGGAAAAGTGTGCAATTCCATAAGAATATTTTGTTTGAGTTGGAAATTCTTACATAGGCATAAGTGACCTTTGTACCATAACGAATCATTTTTCTAGTTAAATGTATCAGATGTACTGGGATCTTGTTGTAACTTTCGAATGAGTGCCCACACTTCTTCATCATTCTTCCATTCCTCCCTTGCTTCGTTTATCCAATCTAGTTGGATAATAGAAATGGCACATAACAATGCTTCCACATCCTCATCCTTACTTGAGAGTGCATCTACCACAACATTTTGCTTCCTTTTTTGTAGATGATTTCAAATTCATAACCCAACATCTTTGTGACCCATTTTTGTTTCTCTTCAGAGGATAATATTCGTTCTAAAAAGTATTTAAGACTATCATGATTAGTTTTTACCGTGAAGTGTCTTCCCATTAGGCACGGTTGCCATTTCTTAAGTGCATGTAGTATTGCCAACATTTCCTTCTCATAAATAGATTTGTGCAAATAATTTCCCTTGATTGGAATACTTTCGAAAGCAATGGGTCTTTCATCTTGCATTAAAACAACACCAATTCAATTTCCTGAAGCATCACATTCCACAATAAATGTTTTTGTGAAGTCTGGCGTAGCTAAGACTGGTGCTTGGAACATTTCCTCTTTAAGATGTTCGAAGGCCTTTGTTGCTTTTGGAGTCCATGAAAGTGCATCTTTCTTCAATAATGTTGTGGTGTTATTCTCCCATAATTCTTAATGAACTTGTGATAATACCATGTCAACCTGAGAAATCCTCGCAGATGCTTTATGGATGTGAGGATTTTCCATTCCTTAATGGCTTTAATTTTTCTAGGGTCTACCTTAACACCTTCATGAGATACAATATGACCCAGATATT
>APFE030169899.1:0-21056 GCA_000404065.3 Pinus taeda | reverse complement strand
ATTTTCCATTCCTTAATGGCTTTAATTTTTCTAGGGTCTACCTTAACACCTTCATGAGATACAATATGACCCAGATATTCCACCTATTGTACTCCAAATAAAAATTTGGAGCTTTTTGCATATAATTGTTTCTCCTCCAATAGTTTGAGCACCCTTTCAACATGTTAAACATGATCCTTCCAAGACTTGTCGTAGATTAGTATATTATCAAAAAATACTAACACAAATTTTCTAAGGAAGGGTTTGAAAATGGAATTCATCAAACCTTTAAATGTAGAAGGCGCATTGGTAAGGCCAAAAGGCATGACCAAAAATTCATAATGACCCTCATGAGTTCTAAATGTTGTTTTCATAATGTCTTCAATCTTCATTCTAATTTGATGACATCCTGATTGAAGATTCAACTTGGTGAAGTAAATTGATCCATGCAATTCATCCAATAATTCATCAATGACGAGAATGGAAAATTTATCTTTAATAGTGAGCTTGTTGAGCTCCCTATAATTTGGACAACATGCGCCATGATCCATCCTTCTTGTGCACCAATACTATTGGAGTAGAGAAAGAACTTTGAATAGGTTTAATTATACCAGCCTCTAACATTTTTGCAACCATACGTTCAATTTCACTCTTTTGGGCATAGGGATATCTATACGGCCTGATGTTTGGAGGAACACTTCCCGGAATCAAATGAATAGCATGATCATGATCATGAATAGGTGGGAGGCCTTTGGGAGTTTCAAATACCTTGGAATGATTGTCCAAGACTTTTTGGAGATCTGGAGAAATAGATGATTTCGATGTGGGAACCTCTAGTGAACATAATTGTGAAATTACGCCTCATTGTTCCTTCTTTAGAAGCTTTTTCATACCGTTAGAGTTGATTATCTTTCTCGGTTTCCCTACAATAGTCCTTAATTCAACTTCTTTTCCTTTCGCACAAAATTTCATGAAAAGTTATTGAAAATTAAAATATATTGTACCCAAGGATTATAACCATTAGACTCCTAGTACAACATCAGTACCACCCATTGGAATGGAAAGCATTGGGCTATTCAATGCATATTCTCCCATGGATAGCTTGATATTATGGCACTTTCCAGAGCAATTTATGGTTCCTCCACTTGCAACCATCACTTGACACTCTAGTGTTGGATATAGGAAGTAATTCACTTCCTTGGCTATCTTACAATGAATAAAATTATCGGTACTTCCTGAATCAATCAACACTATTACCTTTCTCTATTGGGTGTGGATCCTAATTATCTTTTGTATTCAAAGGTTTCAGCCGAATGTATACCCTAGGAAGACTGTACACCCCTCCACGAGGGGGGGTGCAGGGGGGGATTTGTCCCCCCTGCAGGGGTCCGGGGGGGCTAATCCCCCCTAGCTGGGGGGTCGGGGGGCAGCGCCCCTGAAGCTAAAAACAGATGTAAAATTGCCTTGTAAAAGTCTAATAATTTCTGGTCAATCTGGGCCGTTCATTAGGCGAATGATCTGGCGGTAGAAGTTATGTTTAATTTAGGGTTTTTTGCCCTAGAAGGCAACCCCTCACTATAGATGAGGGAATTGTATTGTGTCTATATATATTTGTATTCTGAGTGAGGAAGAGAGAGGAGATTGAGAGCGAAGAGGGTGTTATAGCGGATCTACTGTAGGTTGTATCTCTTCAGTTTGTTGGATAATATAAGAAAAGAAGACTAGTTGTTTCTTTGTGGATGTAGCCCAAACTGGGTGAACCACGTATATCTATGTCTCTCTTTTTTTATGTGTTTTTTGTGTTTATATTTCTGCGATATTTTATGTGTTCCATTACTCCGTAATATATAATTTTCTAAAAACTGGTATCAGAGCCGAAGGTCTATTTTTCTGATAAACTCGAAGGGGAGAAGGGTTCCTAGTTCAAGTGGGAGCAATGGTGGAAGATGGTAGGTTTAGGGTCGAAAAATTCAACAACCAAAACTACCAGTTGTGGAAGGCGCAGATGGAAGATTATCTGTATCAAAGAGATTTGTACCTACCATTGAGCGGAAAGAAAAAGAATCCAACGAGTATGACAGACACAATGGGATATTCTCGACAGAAAGGCACTTGGAACAATATGGTTGTGCCTAGCGGCGTCGGTAGCATTTAATATTTCAAAGGAAATGACAACAGAGGGCTTAATGTCGGCATTGGCCAAACTATATGAAAAACCCTTGGCCTCAAATAAAGTATTTCTTATAAATCATTTATTTAATATGAAGATGTCAGAAGGTGGATTTGTTGCAGGCCATTTAAATGATTTTAATACAGTTACAAGTCAGTTAAGTTCTGTAGGGATAAATTTTGATGATGAAGTTAGGGCTCTGTTATTTTTGTGCTCATTGCCAGAAAGTTGGAATGGTTTAGTTATGGCCATTAGTAACTCTGTCTATGGATCTAGTATTTTAAAGTTTGATGATGTTTTCGGTGCAATCCTTAGCAAGGAAATGCAACGAAAAAGCTCCAGTGAGACATCAGGTAATGTTTTGACTGTAGAGACTAAGGGAAGAAAAATGGAAAGAGGAAAGAACTCTGGATATCGCAGTAAGTCAAGAAAAGGTAGATACAAGTCCAGATTGGGGATAGTGTGCTGGAAATGCGGGAAGAAAGGACACCTAAAGAAAGACTGCAAGTCTCGGAAGGGAAAAGAAGGAGACACGCAACAAGAAAACAATCATAAAGTGAATGTAACAGGTGATGTGTTGCAATATTCTTTGATTCTTTCATTAGAAAATATTATTGATGCCTGTGTCATAGATTCGGGGGCATCATTCCATGCCACACTTGATAAGAAACATTTCATGATTATGTTCAAGGAAATTTTGGACAGGTTCAATTGGGTGATGATAAACCCTGTAAAATTGTTGGAATGGGTACAGTTTTCATAAAACAACAGAATGGAAATCAATGGCTATTTAAGGAGGTAAGACATGTTTCAGATCTGAAGAAAAATCTGATTTCTACAGGGCAGTTGGGAGGTGAAGGTTGCGTAACTACTTTCACAAATAAAACCTGGTAGGTCACTAAAGGATCCCTGGTAATAGCGAAAGGGGAAAAGGTTGGTACATTGTACTTATGCAATGGTTTTTCTAATTCTGTTAATGCTTTAACCTCTACAGGAGAAGATACAGTATTGTGGCATCATAGGCTCGGGCACATGAGTGAGAAGGGGATGCAAATTCTTCACTCAAGAAATTTGTTGTGAGGTTTGAAGCATGTTGATTTAAAATTCTATGAAAATTGTGTTTATGGAAATAGAAGAGAGTCAGATTCCTTAGAGTTGGGAAAGAAAAGAAGAGCAAAAAATTAGAGCTTGTGCATACAAATGTATGGGGACCTACTCGGGTATCATCTCTTGGTGGCTCTCATTATTATGTTACTTTTATTGATGATGCAACCAGAAAAACCTGGATTTATTGTATTCGAAATAAATCTAATGTATTTGATAATTTCAAGAAATGGAAAGCTTTGGTTGAAAATGAGACAGGGAAAAGGTTGAAGTGTCTCAGATCAGATAATGGAGGTGAATATTGCAGCAAAGAGTTTGATAGGTATTTTTCAGAGAATGGAATTCGCAGAGAGAAGACAGTTCCAGGAACACCACAAGGAAATGGTGTGTCAAAAAGGATGAACCGGACAATCATGGAGCGTGCAAGGTGCATGAGATTGCATGTAGGATTGCCTTTACAATTTTGGGTAGATGTTGTAGACACTGTTGTTTATCTAATAAACATATGGCTTTCAAGTTCCTTGGATGGTGGTATTCTAGAGGAGGCATGGACAGGTAAAAAGATAAACTACTCATTTTTAAAGACTTTTGGTTTTGAAGCCTTTGTCCACATTAATAAAGAAAATAGAACAAAGCTTGAAGCAAAATCAAAGAAATGTACCTTTATTGGATATGGTGTTAACGATTTTGGTTATTTCTTATATGATTATGAAAATCACAAAATCATTAGGAGCAGAGATGTAATATTCAATGAAAATGTCTTGTATAAGAATAAGTTGCAGGAAAAGAAACAGGAAAAAGAAAACAGAGAATACACAGTGCTTGATGATATCACAGGAAAAGTGATGGTGCCTGAAAATCATAATGATCAACAGCTAGAACAACAACCACAATAGAAACAAGCACCTCAAACACCTAAAAGTGGTGTTAGAAGATCTACCAGGATAAGTGGACCCCCTGAACGATACTCTCCTTCATTATATTATGTATTGTTGACTAATTCTGGTGAACCAGAATGTTATGAAGAAGCAGTGTAGGTAGAAACTAGGAAGAAGTGGGAGCAAGCCACGAAAGAAGAGATGGACTCCTTAGCACATAACCAGACTTGGGACTTAGTTAGGTTTCTTGCAGGTAAAACATCATTGCAAAACAAATGGGTTTACAGGTTAAAGGAAGAAGATGGAGGTAGAAAAATGTACAAAGCTAGACTTGTGGTGAAAGGGTTTGCACAGAAAAAGGGTATAGACTTTGATGAGATATTTTCTCCTGTTGTGAAAATGACTTCAATCAAAACTATTTTAAGTCTAGTAGCAGCTGAAGATTTTCATCTTGAGCAGTTAGATGTAAAGACAACCTTTCTCCATGGGGATTTGGAGGAAGAGATATATATGCAGCAACCACAAAGATATGAGGTAAAAGGGAAAGAAAAACTAGTGTGTAGGTTGAAGAAGGGCTTGTATGGCTTAAAACAGGCTCGAAGGTAGTAGTATCTAAAATTTGACAGGTTTATGTTTGAACAAGGTTATACTAGATGTCACTCTGATCATTGTGTTTATCTCAAAAGGCAAAATGATGGTATCTATATTATATTATTATTGTATGTAGGTGACATGCTTGTTGCAGGTTCTAACATGCAATAAATAAATGTGCTCAAAAGGAAATTGGCAAACTCATTTGCAATGAAGGATTTGGGTGTTGCAAAACAAATCCTTGGTATGAGAATAACTAGGAGACAGGAAGAATCGCAAATTAACATTGTCTCAAAGTGAGTACATAGAAAAGGTGTTGAAAAGGTTTAATATGTAGAATGCAAAACCAGTTAGTATACCTTTGGCTAGCCATTTCAAATTAAGGAGGCATGTCCCAAGACTCAGGAAGAAATGGATCATATGTCTAAAGTTCCATATGCATCAGCAATTGGAAGCCTAATGTATGCAATGGTCTATACAAGGCCTAATATTGCACATGCAGTGAGAGTTGTAAGCAAGTACATGAACAATCCAAGAAAAGAACATTGGATGGTAGTGAAGTGGATTCTCAGGTATTTGAGAGGTACCACAAATCAAGCATTATGCTTTGGTGGTTCAAACATTTCTCTACAGGGATATGTTGATGTAGATATGGCAGGTCACAGAGATAACAAGAGGAGCACTACAGGATATGTATTCACTGTTCGTGGAACAACTGTCAGTTGGGTTTCAAAAATCCAAAGTGTTGTTGCACTTTCAACAACAGAAGCAGAGTATGTTGCTGCTACAGAGGCTAGTAAAGAAATGATTTGGTTACAAAGGTTTCTGGATGAATTAGGTAAGAAGCAGGAGTTGGGCAAGTTATATAGTGACAGTCAAAGTGCCATACATCTTGCAAAGAACTCTGCATTTCATTCCAAAACTAAACATATACAGCTCAAGTACCATTTCATACGGTCAGCATTGGAAGATGGACAGTTGAAGCTAGAAAAGATACACACTAGCCAGAATCCTACAGATATGTTAACAAAAGTTGTAACCAGGGAAAAACTGAGAATCTACTCAGTTTCAATTAGTCTCCAAGTATAATGAAGAAGATGAGAAACAGTTAGGTCCAAAATGGAGTCATTGTCTAGCAAATGAAGCAGCGATGGAGTTGCTATAATCAGTCTCCAAGTGGGAGATTGTTGGGTCTGGAGCCTGATTATCTTCTGTATTCAAAGGTTTCAGCCAGATATATACCCCAGGAATATTGTACACCCCTATGGGGGTTCGGGGGCAGCGCCCCCGAAGCTAAAAATAGATGTAAAATTGCCTTGTAAAAGTCTAGTAATTTCTAGTCAATCTAGGTTGTTCATTAGGCAGATGATATGATGGTAGAAGTTATGTTTAATTTAGGGTTTTTTGCCCTAGAAGGCAACCCCTCTCTATATACGAGGGAATTGTATTGTGTTTATGTATATCTGTATTATGTGTGAGGAAGAGAGAGGAGATTGAGAGCGAAGAGGGTGTTACAGCGGATCTGTTGTAGGTTGTATCTCTTCAGTTTGCTGGATAATATAATAAAAGGACTAGATGTTTCTTCGTGGATGTAGCCCAAACTGGGTGAACTACATATATCTGTGACTCTCTTGTTTTATGCATTTTCTATGTTTATATTTCTGCAATATTTTATGTGTTCTATTGCTCCATAATATATAATTTTCTAACATTTTCTTCTTGATATGTCCTTCTATCTTGATAGTTTGAGGAGTGATAGTTCCAGCCAATCCAATACAAGATATGGTCAGATTCATTTCTTCTTTATCTAAGGTTTGTTCGTAGATTATATCCTCTTCTTGTGACATTTCTTATTCCTTTCTTCCTCCTCTTCACAATCTACGTAGAATAATTTATTCTCAGCACACTTATGACTTTTAGTGTATTTGCTATCACAGCTGTAACAAAGCCCTTTTGCTATTTTTTCTTCCAATTGTTGTGGTGTCAACCTTGTAGATTGTGGAAGGATAGGGGCAACAACACTTCCATATTTATAGTTGTGAGTGGTAGGCTTCCTGGTTGCCATAATTTTGATTTCCATTTTTCTTGCTAACTTAAATGCCTTCTCCAATGAATCAGGTTTCCAAAGGTGAACCTCATGTTAGATATTATCCTTTAAAGTCCCTATGAACACATCAATCCTATGGTCCTCTAGAATATTTTACTCTTATGTTCAATTTTTGGAAGTCCTCATTGTGCTCCATCATTGAACCCTTTTGTTTGAGATTTATCAATTGGCTAGAAAAGGTGTTGCTTTTTGTATCCTCATAATGTGCTATCATTTCTTCCGTAAAAATTGCCCAAGTGACAATTTTTTTACGAGAGAAAAGCCATCGATACCATAAAAACTTATTTGGTTCCAAATATAAAGTTGCAATACGTACCTTTTGTGTGTTTTGCACATTATGGAGATCAAAAAATTGCTCCATCTGTAGTATCCATGTTCCGGGATCCTTGCCATCAAACTTCCTCATATCGACTTTTGGAACATGGTGGGTATTCAATCCAACATTAGATTCTATGAAATCATGATTAACATTTCTTTTGTTTTCATCATGACTTTCCTTTACTACCCTTTCACCATTAGTAACCATTTCTTGTAGCAACTTATTCAAATCTATCTTCAATTCTTCCATATTAGCATCCATGCCATTCATCTTAGCATCCATGACATTCATCTTATATTCCATGCCATCCATATTAGCTTCCACGCCATCCATCTTAACTTGCACGCCATTCATACTAGGTTCCACACCATTCATCTTGGCTTCAGTTACCTTTTGTAAGAGTGAAATTTCTTGTACTTGGTCTTGTAATTTTGATATATCATGTTGCATTTCTTCCTCTTCTTCATGAGCCATGCTAGAGATTTCGGTTGCTTACTAGGTGCTTCCATTTTCTTTCTTCGGTCCATCAGTTAATGCTAATAATTCTTCACTATTCCCTTTGAATTCCTTCAAAATAATTTTTCAAACCAATCTTATGCAAAATTTTAAAAAAACTACACACCGTTTTTTTAGTTTGTAAGATCTCAATATTAAATTTATTGTATCTTTGTAACTACAGATGTTGAATATCTGAAATCGTGTCCTACAGTAGACCTTTGAGTCCTCTTTCTAACCCCACAAGTCTTATCAATATTGGATTCTCCGAGGAAGAGTTATGCCAAATCTCCCACAGTGACCTAATTATAAACTAGTTTAGTAGAGCGAACTTGTACGAAGTGCCACGTGTCATTGTTTCGACCTTAGTACCTGAAATGGATATACAGAAAACCACTGGCCTTCTGAAACTTCTTACGAAATTTCAATCTGATGCTCAGAACAAAAATTATGACGATTTTCCCTAGGTCACCTGTTTGGAATGTAATTCGAGAGTCTGCATAAACCCTAAATTCCTCGGATCATATCTCCAAAAATATAGCAATACAAGCTCTGAATTTCGGACCCGAAGTTCAGAACAATTTCAGCTCAAATGATTTTTTTTTTTAGCTTCTAAAACGTCGCAGGAAAAAAGTTATAGCGAAAATGACACGATGACCTGTTTGGAGCAATGGAACCCTAGAATCCAAAGCTCTAATACCAAATGTTATGAAACCAGCTCACAAAAAGATAGAAAAGATAGATCAACGCCTTAGAATTTAGCTTCTTCGAGGGGGAAACCTCCTTTACATTACACAAATAAACAATTCTTTGATGATACAAATGACAAGGCCTCCTTTCTATATATAGGAGCCTAAGGGGTCATAATATAATCAGAGCTAACATAACAATAATAATGTAAGGGCACAATAATAACAATATGGGGACTACATGGGCACAACAATATAATAAGGGGGTTGTACTAATACAATAAGGGGTTACAATATTAGTATAAGGACTTATATATATATATAACCTTGCCTCGAGCATGGACAAAACATGAGATCATCTCAGTGATTTCATTGTTCCAAGAATGCATATCAATATGTATATGTATATGTGTGTGTGTGTGTGTGTGTACATATAATCTTTCGTCGAGCATGGACAAAACATGAGATCATCTCAGTGATTTCATTGTTCTAAGAATGCATATCAATAAGGATCCTAGAACAAAAAGTGAAGATGCAGTAGATGTATGATGACAATGGCATGATGATCTTAAGATGGAAGATCTCATTAAGCAATATTGAGGATCTCAGTGATATCGTAGTGGTCTCAGTAATGCAGCAGTATTGGCTTCAGGGATGCAGTGAAGATGATGATTAGAGAATTGAAGGATTGATTTCTTGGTCTTGGAGAGGTAGGATGTGTCAAGGGTCATGGTCTTGATATTCGTCAATGGAATCTCTATAAGAAGAAATTTGTGTGGGTTTTGCTCTCCAAGAGGGAGAGGTTTTGGCCCTAGCAGAAATCCAAATATTTTTGTTCTTGTCTCTTTTTGTTTTTTATAGCAGTTTTATGAAGCTAACATATACACACTAATAATGAAGGAAACACTAAGCTAAGATAAATTGTATAAAGACTTCACAAACTATTATCAAGTAATGAAGAATCAATTTAATTATGCATGCCCTAAATTATTCAACATGGTATCAAAGGGAAGGTTCAGAAGTCAAAAGAAGAGCAGAAAAGAGACATGCAAGGATTCAAGGCATCAAAGCTAGCTGAAGGAATCAAGACCTACATTCAAAATAAATCCCTAGATCAAAGAAGCAGCCTACAACATCAATATATAATAGCAAGGGCTTTGAAGGACAACAGTCAAAGGATGAAGCATTCAGATCTCAAGATACATGGAAATAACTTTGGTGACTCCCATGGTTCTTGATCTATACCACAGTGATCTCAATCATTTCACAATTGCATGATCCCAACATACTCAAAGGCATACATAATTAGATCATCTACAATATAGTAATGGCTCTCACTACACTTCAGTCATAATTTGTATGGCTAGTACTCAATGTAGAATGAAGATGTTCATTGACACAACCATTATAACTCTAACTAATGAGTCTCTATACATCATGGCAAGCAACCTCAAGTCGATGCTGTAAGGATTTGATATTCAAGTCAATTAATTTAAAGGCTTTAAGATAAGCTTCAACAAGGATCCTATCCGGAGGAAGCATCAATGCATCTACCTCAACAACAGCCAACATGATCAATGTGAAGATCTCATCTTCACATATCAAGTAATTATCTTTTCATTCTATAATCAAGTTTAGTTCATTGAATTCATCATTGCAAGAAGATCTATGGGTTAGATGGGTCATCAAAAGTTCTTGCAGTAGGATTGAAAAAATCCTTATGAAGAAGTGAAGTCAATACATCAAGGTCTCCTTTGAAGTCATGATAAATCTTAAGGTTCTATGAAGTAAGAAAGGAGACACAAGAAGGATACACAAAATGCTATAAGATATACTCTTTGACATGTAGTACAGAAGGTGCCAAAGAATGAAGAAATATCTTCATGAGATCTCAATTGAGAGATCTAGGAAAAAGATGAATAGATAATCATTATTGATAAGCAAGGTGACAAATTCCTATGAACAAGAAGGTCACCTCAATCAAAGAGTGTGTGGTCTCTATTCTAGATAGAGGAAGGTAAGTTGAAAGGACTCGTCTATGTGCAAAGGAAAAGATGACAACACAGAATAGCACTATGAAAAGATTATTAAAAAAAGGTTCATGTCATCTGAATGATAGAAGAAGTTAAAGGAAAGAGGGAGTAATAGATCTACAGTATGAGTGAGATGGCATCCCTCTCAAAAAGGATCATATCAGAAGCCCTTACGGATATGATCATATTAAGATGATGCATCATGGCATCATGAAAAAAAGGGCTCGTAAGAATCATAAATGATATATCTCTTGGGAATCTCATTAAAGGGAAGAAAGAATTCATCCAAGACAAAGGAAACATTTTCCAGATGGGGACATACTAGATCCTGAAGGATCTCTGATAGAAATTTTAGCGGAGGATCTCCTAGTCCGGGAAGGCAGCAAATTTTTCATCAATATTTCCAACTTATGGAAATCATGAGATGAAGGACTGATGACATGATGAAGCAGATTAAGGGATTAAAGATCCATTCAATCAAGAAAACTGTTGAAATTAGACATAAGGGAAAATGAGGTATGTATGCTTGTATTTGTATTTCATGTTGTAATGTCATGATATATGGTTGCAGGTAAAATGAATCGACCATGATCAAGAAGAAAAATATATCCTCCTATAAAAGGATGTTGAAAGACTTAAGTCACACTAGATGAAATCAACATAATATTTCCTCATATAAAGTATGAGGTAGCTGACTACAATTGAAGAACTCTGAGAGCTCTTGGGAATGAAAGATATGAGGATGGAATAGATCATGCAATATGCAACCTTGATGAAGGCAATCAACATCCAGAAGATCGGGAAGACTTGACCAGGAAATATCCTAGAAAGATGTGAAGACTCTGATGGAAGTATGAAAAGATGAAGACCCTTGACAACAGATATCATTGGGAGATGTCTCAACATGTATGTAGGATGTTGATACCTAAAGGAAGATGTCATTTGTAGAAGGCCATCACCAAAAGGTAATATGTGATTTGTTTTTGGTGTCTAACCTCTTGGATAAATATGGGCATGTGTGCAGGACCAAGGTAAGAAGAGTTGTGAAGGGTGTCACAACTATGTACCTTGTGATCTAGAGAAATCACCATTGAAGGAAATATAGATGGCCCTATGAAGGAAGGCCCATATGTAAATCCAAGGAGGATACTTTCTGGGAAAGAAGGAATGACATGATGGAGGAAAGTGATGGATGGTTGAACCCTACATGTAAAGAAATTGATGACATCGAAGTCTTGGATAGTCAATAAACTAGAAGACCCTATAAAGTATTGATGATAGAGCCCCTGTGTAAGAGGGAGCTCTATAGGTTAATATAATTAAAAGGAACTCAAGCAAGTTTTTGAGTAAAGAGAAACTTGGAACTCATCCATGGTTAAGAGGGGGAATTAGACACAATATTCTTATCTTCAATTTGGAAGAAAGAATGGAGGATTATGTAATCATTTGGCATTTGACACTCTTTGAGGATCTGGTAGGGAATCCAAGATAAGAGAGGGTAAGAGGACCGATATTCTTGAGGGCTGGGAACCCAAGATGAGAATAGTCCTAGTAGAGCATACTCGGATAACATCCGGGTGGGTATGACCCTAAGAGAGACAATGACTATGCGTTTCTAGCATCCATTGGTCTCGCCAACATTGTGCTATGATCTAAGTAAGAGAGGGAGTTGTTAGTCAAGGCCTTGCTATGTGATACAAAGTTGGTTGAAATTATGCTATAACAGATGGATTGCAAATATAATTGTTCTTATGAGAAATTCTTCAGATTGGGAATGACCAAGTACCATTCTGAATACCTCCCTAGTTAGGAGGGAGTGTTGAAGAAAATGTAACTAGTTTCGGTCTTCATAATGACATGATCTTTGTAAATCATGTAATAAATTATTTTTTATTCCTTTCTACATGGGTTTCATGAGCAAGAAGTGTCACTAGGTAAAAGGCTTCTTCTTTATGTCTTTAGTATTTTATATATTTGTCAAATATTCATGTCATGTAA
This sequence comes from Pinus taeda, assembly GCA_000404065.3. Classification (NCBI taxonomy): domain Eukaryota; kingdom Viridiplantae; phylum Streptophyta; class Pinopsida; order Pinales; family Pinaceae; genus Pinus; species Pinus taeda. Next base: position 8,693 of record APFE030169899.1, on the reverse strand, counting down.
TGAAAATATCTTCATGATCCTATGTAAATGTATACAAGTCCTCAAAGTTGTGTAACATCCCTCCAATACCAAGATCAATACCTCAGAAGAAAGCTCACCGAAATCTGCAAGAAGAACAACAAAGAAATCTTATGTCTTCTCCAAAATGAATTAAAAGAAAATTAAATGGATAAATATAAGTTATGTCAGCTCAAGGAATAGGCACATCTATTCACACTAAAGTCAGCTCAATATAGGTGGCAAACCACTATAAATACCCATCTAAGGTATCTGCAAAAGATAGTGATAGAACTCACAATTCCTCTGAATTTTTGGTTGGGTGAAGGAACCGCAGTCAAGGAGGAATAGATCTCAGGTATTTGCAATCAATGTAATGAGATCTCACATAAAGGAACATAATCGCAGTAGGGTTTGATTGCACCTCGGATGGGCATTAGGTGCAGTCATGACCTTGAATGCATGAGGAGGACGCAGTAGTGATATGGGTTCTATGTTGGACCTTATTCTCAAATTACCTGTAGCAGTAATCAAGATGAATCTAGGATGAATGGAGCAGAGATCTCCCTCTTGGCATACATGTAAGTTAAAGGGGTAGATCTCGAGATAGATGGACAATCTCTTTTCTTTTGGGTAGTACCACGGTATTAACTAGCCACAATAACTACAGTGACAAGAATGATCAAGCCTGAAGACAGTAAAAGAATATGACAATATCGGCATGATTGTAACTAGCAATAACTCGGATCTAGCACCTCGATTGATACAATTTCAATGAATAGTTGTGATGAGGGTTTCGAGAAGTCTTCATTCTCGGCTTAACTGTAAGTGTCTCATTTGGATCACAAGGATCTATTTATCAGCATACTCTTAGTAATGACATTGTAGAGGCAGCACATAGTGATTATTGCAGGATCTCTGTGATATATATAGAACCTTGCCTCAAGCATGGACAGAACATGAGATCATCTCAATGATTTCATTGTTCCAAGAATGCATATCAATAAGGATCCTAGAACAACATTTGAAGATGCAGTAGATATGTGATGACAATGGCATGATGATCTTAGGATGAAAGATCTCATCAAGAAATATTGAGGATCTCAGTAATGTAGTAGTGATCTCAGTAATGCAACAGTATTGGCTTCAGGGATGTAGTGAAGACGATGATCAAAGAAGTGAAGGATTGATGTCTTGGTCTTGGAGAGGCAGGATATGTCAAGGGTCATGGTCTTGTTATTTGTCAATGGAATCTCTATAAGAAGAAATTTTCGTTGGTTTTCCTCTCCAAGAGGAAGAGGTTTTTGCCCTGGGAGAAAGCCAAATATTTGTGTTCTTGTCTCTTTTTGTTTTCTATAGCAGTATGATGAAGCTAACATATACACACTAATAATGAAGGAAACACTAAGCTAAGATAAATTATATAAATACTTCACAACTTTTTATCATGTAACGAAGAATCAATTTAATTATGCATGCCCTAAATTCTTCAACACGTTGGCCTCGTAAAAACATCCAACAGCGGTGGACTTGTCGAACAAGATGAGGTCGAACCTCTCCTTCTCAGTGTTTGTTAAATATACTCGAATGGATTCATCTGAAAGGTGAAATTGCATATCAAACATATGTTATCCTCCTTAATCTTTTAAAAAATAAAGAGGTGTTGACTAGTATGGTTGGGGAAATTGGGAAAACGGGGTATTCCATTTACTAATGATTGTTAGTCACTCTTGAACATGACACTCTTCCACTTCATGTCCATGGTTGTTGGGTTGGGTAATCTACTTCTATTTTGGTTATCATACCATTTTCAAATAATCCATTTCAGTTTTAGGTCAATGCTACCAACTCCATTCAGTGTCGCCAATGTGTTCAATAGAAGTCATTCAGTTAATACCCATTACAATAATCTTAAATGTTCATTCCATGTTTTCCTTTCCTAATCTAGTTTCATATCTACATCATTTTGTCTCAATCATGATACCTATTTCACGTCATTGATGGGGAATACATCAAGGCCCTCCTGTGATGGGTCACTTCCTGTCGACATCAGCACATTTTCCAGGAATTTGACTTAGAAACATTCCCTAGTACCTTGGTTCTTGCATACATCAATGGAAATTTTCATCCTTCTCAGTGATAGGTTTACTTCGACTGAAATATTTTATGTGGTGTTCGACATCAAATCATTTATTCACACCATACAGATTGTATTGTAGTACCTTGAGAGCCATTAACATCATCGGTGGTTTCTCTCGCATTTGTTAACAGCTTACATCATCAGTTGGTAATCAGATGGTGTCTACCATGTTCGACCTCAGCTCATTTATTCACATGGTTAAAATTGTATATTGGTTGGTCATGTGAAGGAGATAGAAGACCCAAAATCTACTTTCATCCATCTGGGTTACAATTCAGGTGTTATACAAAGATCACAATGTATGATGGCCATGATCATATAGACAGACATCCAGTCATGGGTCCACCAGTTGTCATTTTTGGATGTGTATTTTGATCATTGTACATGTTATGTTAGCTTTTGTGATGAGTATGAGTATGCCTCCCTCAGTAAAAAAGATGTCATGATGAAGATGTATTGTAGCAGATGAAGCTCCTTGGTTGTTCTTGATCCCGACTTGTCACAAGGTAAATCACTTCAGTTATCAGTGGTCATTTATGAATTTGCGCTTTAGGGGGGAATCTGTTATAGGCCGTTTTTTCACATCTGATAAATAGGCCTCCTAATGGGATCAATCAACATCTTATTCCCCCTTTGTTATCATCTTGCACAAATCCCTAAGCATACCTCTTTCATTCCCCAGAATTTCTGCCTAAAACTACATCATCTGAGCCATTTTTTGGACCAATGCTCCCTAGCCTCTTTTTGGAAAGCTTTCACCTACAGGTTGCTCCATGGTGCCCTCTATTGATCACCTACACATTTCTCCCCTTTGCACCTGTGTTGGTTCTATAAATTCAGGAAAAAGAGAGAAATTTCATAAACTTCCTCTTCCAGAAGCTTCCAAAATTTGTTACAACTATTTACCTCAAATAAAACATTCAGATCCTATCCTACCCTACTTTGGAGTTTCCATCCCTTATCCTTTGATCCTATCTTCCCGTCAAAGTTGGATCTAAAACCTTATATTTGTAATTAGATAAGAACTCCCAACTTACCCCACTCCTCTATCTATATACAACCTTCCATATGCAAGGGGTTGGATTTTGGAGAGTGATTCTACCCTTATGTTGTTGTGGTGAGAGGTTTCATTTCATGAATTTAGGGTGATTGGAGGTGCACATCTTGACAAGGAAAGGACAAGTCAGTCTTGGAGGAGATCTTCTACAAGATCAACATCTATTTATGGTGTAACTCCTTCCATTTATATTAATGCAAATAATTCTCTATTTTCCTATATGTGATGTTGTTATTTCATGTATTTGAAGACCATGTTGATCTATTGAATAGATTATTTATATGATATTGCATAGATCTTGTAGTTTCTTGGCTTGTGTTATTTGACTATGCGGGTTCTAATTTTGGCAATCGGAGGTAGAATTGGATCATTCAAGCTAAGGAAGGAGCGAGCATGCGACATATTCCAGGTAAGCTTCATTCCATCATCTATTTAATTTAAGGAAAGCATTGGGTTCCTTATCTCTCTGTTGTTCTATGTTAGCCACCGCACCTAGGGGAGACACTTTTGTCCGTAATCATAAATATCGTATAACAGCAAGGAAACATAGTGAGCAACCTTTTCATGACTCCACTTCAAGAGCACATAGAAAACTAGATTTTATACACTCTGATTTGCGTGTCCCCATGGATATTCCATCTAACTTTGGTAGTAGATATATCATTACCTTTAATGATGACTACACCTGGAAGTGTTGGGTTTATTTGTTGAAGCAAAAATATCAAGCATTTGAAACATTCAAAAAAATTAATTTATGGATTGAAAATGAAACTCAATCCTATATTGGCACTCTTCGTATTGATAATGGATGGAAATACACAACAAAAGAGATTGAAAGTTATCTTCACTGGCCTGGAATCAAGTATTAAACCACTATGAAATAGAATCCTTAGAAAAACAATGTAGCAAAGAGAGTAAATAGGAAACTCTTGAACATGATATTTCAATGTTATTTCTTGATAATGTGAAATTAATGCTTTGGGACGATGCAGTTCTATGTGCAATATATGTGAAAAATAGAAATTAATCACATGGTCTTGGTAACAAGACTCCTCATGAAATGTTGCATAGACTCATTCCTTTAGTGATACATATAAGAGTCTTTAGTTCCGGCTATTATGCCTCGCTTCATAAAGAGAAAAGAAACAAGGTTGATGCAAGGAATGAAAAGTGCATCTTCTTGGGGTTCTCAAATACCACCAAGGCATACCATATTTACAATGAGATAAAGAAGAAGTTGATTCTTTCTATACGTGTGATTTTTCTTGATTCCATCAAGAATAACAAAATTGTTGAGTCACAGCTTGATCATCTAGATAGATTCACTCATGTAAATACATATCATAATTTTAATGATGATATCTCACAACCTGAAAGGGAAATATTTATCTTGGTGTAGAAAATTTGATATAGGTTAACCCGATAATTTAATATAAATCAAAGCAGAATACTATAACCTACTTCTACTATCAAATTACGGAAGCTTAAAGATCAAGCTGAACAACATAACCAAAAGAAGAAGAATCAATAGCACAATACACATGAAAATACTATGGGGAAAGCCTTAGCTAAAAACCCCACTATCTGTATTATCATACAAGGTGGAAATACATAGGAATTATACAAATCCTTAGCTCTCACAGCTAGCCAGCTCTCAGTAAATCATCACAGATGCTCACAAGAAATCTAGGCTTCTCTCCAGCCTTCCTCTCTGCCCTCCAAGCTCTTATTTCCTTGCATTTTTCCTTGTGGATGATTCTCCTGTTACCAAGTGGAACACTCCCTTAAAACTTTGCAATCCTCAAGGAATGATCCTTGACTGCATGCATGAGTTTTCTCTATGAGAAAACACATGCAACTGATAGTACATTTTCCTTGACATTAATCTCAACTGGGCCTTTCTCAGAATAGACATGCATGATTTTCTGATGAGGGAATCTTCAGTTAACTGAAGTAGTGCTAGTTGAGTGCATTAATGCATCAACTGACCATTAACTCACTATTAGTTCCTAAAACAGTTTGGAACTAGTTTAACTGGACTTAACTCAGTAAACTGAGTTAATTAATTACAACTCAAATATAAATCAATCTTATCTCCTTAATTTAAGGGATAACTCTTGCATGACTTCAGTAAGACTTCTAACTTGAATTTCTCCAACTAATTAATTTAAAATTAATTAATTAATTATTTCCAAGTAGTTGTTAAGACTAAATTCGATTTTAATTCATAATTTAATTCAAGGACAAATTAAATTGGAATATTCTTGTTGCCATATTTCAACACTCCCTCTCAATAAGAAAGGGATTATCTGCCACCCTGATCTTGTCTCTATGGAACTTGAATTTACACTTTGACAATGCCTTTGTCAAAATGTCAGCATCTTTCTCCTCTGTCGAAATATACTGCAGCAACATGATCCTTTCAACCTATGAAAAGCCACGGGCAACAAATATATCCTTATGCTTCTCCACACTACCATCAGCAGCTTGTTTTGCCTTGTAAAGCCAACGAGAATTCACAAATGACTTGTTCTCCGGCCTCGAAACCACATCCCAAACACTGTTACGAACTATAGAGTCATACTCCTCCACCATAGCATCAACCCAAATCCGCTGCTACACTGCTTCCTCAAAGGAAGATGACTCGGTCTGAACACATTCCCAGCAAGGGCCATGTATCCAGTGTCCCTCTCAGGTGACCTCCTTTGTCTGCACTGAGAAGATGGTGCTCCCACATTCTCTCTCGCATCCTCCAACAATCTGTCAGCTTCTCATGTGCATTTCCATCCATCTCTGGAAGACTCTGCTTGAGTGGATGTCTCCACTCCTGGAACCTCTACATGCGGCTGCTTCGTATCAGTCTAAGGCTCCTCCTCCTTAGTAACCAACAGTTCCTTCGCAACCTGTAGTTGGAGCTCCCTCTCAAGGGAAACTCGCATGGCCTCCTTCTCATCAAACTTGAGATCTTTGCGAACCATTGTCCTCTTACTAGTAGGCAAGTACACCTGATAGTTGTGAGATGTATCAGTGTACCCCACAAATATCCTCAACTCTGGTGTCGGCTCAAGCTTCTTCTGTGCATCCTTTGTCACATGGCAATATACTTATGAGCCAAAGATCCTAAAGTGACCCACATCTGGTCTCTTACCAAAGAAAGATTCCTATGGTGTCTTAATCCCAAGTATGCGATGCAGGATTCTATTCTGCAAATAGACCGTTGTGTTGCATGCCTCAGCCCACAAGTGAAGTGGTAGGCCTTGGTCATGCAGCATTGCCCGTGTTGCCCCTACAATATTTATGTTCTTCCTCTCGACCACCCCATTCTGCTGTGGGTTATGAGGTGCCGTCAACTCTCGTTTAATTCCTTCCGCTACACATAATTCCTTAAACTCTTGAGATACACATTCTCCACTGTTGTTGCTTCTCAAGGCCTTGATCTTCTTACCTGACTCTTTCTCGACCAAAGCTTTGAACCCACAAAACTTTGTGAAAGTTTGGTCCTTCTTCTGCATGAAATAAATCCAGCAGTTACGAGAATAGTCATCAATGAAAATCACATAATACCTTTGCTTCGCTGTGGATGCCATCGAGAAAGGTCCACACAAATCAGTATGAACTTGCTCTAACATAGCCTCTGCTTGACTGTCTCAATCATGAAAGGAAGACCTGGTGTATTTTCCCAAGGTACAATCTTTTCATGTGTCAACTTGCTCAAGTTTACCTTTGGGAAGTCCTGTAGATATCTGTTGCATTTTCTTCAAAGCCCCGTGATGCAAATGGCCCAACCGCTTGTGCCACAATTCGCCAATGTCTTGGCTTTGCACCAATTCTGCTTTCGTACTCAATCCTACACAATCATCTACCTCTAATTTATAGAGATTCTTCACTCGAATCCCTATCCTCTTGGTCTGAACCGTGGCTATGTGTCTTAGGAACGCCTTTCCTTTACTAAAGACAACATCGTAGCTTTTATCCTCCAACATCACAACCAATACCAAGTTCTTCTTCAGTCCAGAACAATGTAAACTTTGAAACGGGAACTGATATTGTTACTCGTTTCATAGAGATAGCAAAAAAATGACCCGATTTTCAAAAGTGGTGATGCAGAATACACTTTTTTTTAGAACATGGTTTTTGGAACTTTAATTTTTTTTCATGTTCAAGGATGAAATCAAGTTTTAGAATGGTAGTGATTTTCATGCTAATTTTAAAAAGTGAGTATTCTGCATCACACCTTTTTCTTAAAAGACCTATTTTTTGACTTTTAATTTTCTAGTGTGTGAAATGTGAAATTTTTTTTTCTAAATTTGATAGTTTTTGAAGTCGTCATCTTATTCATATTTTCTTTTTCTCTATCTTAATTTTATTTTTTTTTAGGGGGGTTTTTATTGTTTTGCGTTTTTAAATTAGAAAGTCGATAGTTTGAATTTTAGATAATCTACATATTTATACATCCTTAATTAATTTTTCAATCCACATGAAATAATTGTTTCCAAAAAACAACATTTTTTACATAAAAATAACCATTTTTAACATAAATATAACAAAAATACTAAACGTTTTGATAACTTTTTGCTAAAATTAACATGTCAAAATCACAATTTTTATACAAAAATATTAACTAAAAATGGTCAAATAATAGTTTTTTTTATGAATTTCATGTCAAAAAAATAATAATAACAACGTTTTTTTCAAAAAATAATAATTAACTTAAAAATCAATGCGAAAATCACAAATTACAAATATTGAACACATAACAACTTTAATTCATTGATTATTCTTTTCATGAAATGTCAGAGTCAAAACATTGCAAATCTTGATTTCCAGGTATAACTTAAATTTAATCAAGAATGTCACGTAATCCAAACTCTTCGTCCTCTAGAGCTTCATCATTGTCATCTTCCACAATATTTTCTGCTTCCTTTTGCGCAATTTCCTCTTCTAATGGGTCTTTGATGTCTGCAAATCTCCCAATATATGTTTTTCCAAACATTCCATGTAATGGTGGTTGAGGTTCCTTTGCCTTTTTTGCCACACATGATTCATTAAAGTCCCCTTTCCTCAACCCAATTTCTTGCATTTCATCTGGAAGAAATTGAAGAGCAATAATTCTTTGCTGAATGAAATTGCATTGTAATGGATCTTTCTCAATTGCAATGCAATTTCTTCCTTTTGAAGGCCGCATGCTAGTGTTGTACCTAATTATCAAGCACAAAAAAATAATGAAGTAAATTAGTACAATGACATATTAATTAAAAAAAAGAACATATTGAAATTCAATTCCATGTGGCAAAACCTACCTGAGCCAAAAAATAAATCCAGAACCCAATCTCCTTCATTTGAACATATGTCTATAAGACCTGCCGCCGGTCGGGCGGGGCAGGGCGGCCCGAGGGTGGCCCTAAACAAATTGGTTATTTGTTACCCATGAACAAATTGGTTATTTGTTACCATAAACATACCCTTGTCATGCAAATGGTGGTTGATTGTATAAAATAT
>APFE030169887.1:0-16108 GCA_000404065.3 Pinus taeda | reverse complement strand
TCTTTCAAATTAGAAACTCCTTTTACAATGGTCTTGTACTGGTGCAGTCCTTTACCAGTACGCAGGCTGCAACCTGTAGAGAGCTACAACTCTCTCTCGTTTTCTAGTCTCTCCTGGAATGGAGCTAGAACCCCCTACTTCTTTTCTTTCGAGGACCACTTTTCATAAATTTTCAAACTAGATCCATAAATATCAAATGATCATCAAGTAGCAGTAAGTCACCCAGATAACCGGATCCACAATAACAGAAAAGTAAACCCAGAACACCTTATGGGGCGTCTCCTGCGGTGCCTCCTACGGCGTCTCCTGCGGTGCCTTCTGTGGCGTCTTCTGCGGCGCCTCCTGCGGCGCCTCCTACGGCGTCTCCTACGGTGCCTCTGCACTTCTGCAGCTGTAGTGCTCGAGAGATCACCCTTCACAGATTCGCTTTCCACTTCAATTTCATATAGATCAAGCTTTTGAAACAATAACCCAATATTTCAGATCTTAAGATATTCAACCCAAAAGCATACTCAAGCTAAATGATCTCCTTTGCTTTATATAGGCAAGCTCTTCCTCAAATCATGGACCAATACCACGGGCCAAAACCATAACAAACCAATACCATCAACTCAATACTAGGGATCAACATGTTTGTCGAGATGCCATGGTCCAAAAACCATAGGTTCAAATTTTAAGGACTAATTACCATGGACCAAAGGTAAGTTTTCCCACATGAAATAAACTTTTCTCTGCATAAAATTCCGTGAACTTTTCTCCACATGAAATAAACTTTTATAAACTTTTCTCTGCATTAAATTCCGTGAATTTTTCTCCTGCGTACTTCTTAATTCTCATCATATTGAGAGCCATGCCATGGGTGTTGCCATCAAGTACAACATCTGTAACATATAACCATACCAGAAACATAATGCCAACACAAAGTTTACAAGGGAAGGGAAACTTTTTGCGTAGATTCATCCACAATTATGCTGAACTAACACAATGTTTTACTCAACTGTTGAAAAAGGGTATTCCATTTTTTTGGGATGAGCTTGCTGATAAAGCTTTCGATGCATTTAAGCATGCACTGACTAATGCACCCTTACTACATCCACTCGATTATCATCGAGACTACTTTCTGTACTTAGCTACCTCTCATGCCACCATTGGCATGATGTTAGTCTAAAAGGATGATTTTGGTAGCAAACATGTGGTTTACTATTTGAGTAGGAGTCTCACTAAAACTAAGATTAAATATGCACATGTGGAGAAGCTAGCCTTGGCAGTTGTGCAAGTTGTTCAACAATTTCATCACTATATACTTCTCCGAAAAACCACCGTCATTTCAGATTGCAACCTTATGATGTACATTCTCACGAAAAAACTTCTAGGGGGAAAATACTCGAAGTGGATAGTCATTCTACAAGAGTCTAATTTTGAATATGACAAATCCAAATTAAAGAAATCCTTGATTTTCGCTGAACTATTGTATGAATTTCCCCATATTGATATAGAAACTGTAGTAGAAGATTATTTTGCTGATGAATCTCTCTTCCTTATTAGTACATTAGATCCGTGGTATGGAGACATCATTGTATATATCCAAAAACAACATTTTAGGCTCAAGTAATCCAAAAATGGTCGTTGGCGAATCCAAAACCAATCCAAACAATATAATATTATTGCTGACACTCTTTATTGTCATGGTGCCGATTATGTATTCTGACGTTGTTTAATTTTTGAAGGAGCCGAAAAAACTTTTAATGAATGTCACTTTGGATCATGTGGCGTTCACATATCTGGGTATGCTACTGCCCAAAAGATATTACGTTCTAGCTATTTTTGGCCGTCAATGTTTAAAGACTGCACCACTACAGTCTGCAAATGCTATAATTGCCAAATTTATGATTGCAAAATGCGAGCACCTCCCACTCCTCTTCACCCAATCGTATCTATCAGTCCTTTTTCCAAATGGGGCATCGACTTCATCACTTGTAACTCGCACTCGGCTGGGGCGCATGGATATATCATCCTTGTAGTCGATTACTTTATAAAATGGGTTGAGGCGATGCCTACATATAGAGATGACGACAAAACTCCAACTATTTTCATTTTCAATCATGTGATTGCTTGGTTCGGCATCCCACAAGCTATTGTTACAGACCACGGTAGTCATTTTTGTAACTTTATGATGGTTGAACTATCCGCACAACTCGGCCTGCACCATGATAGGTCTACTCCGTACTATCCACAAGCTAATGGTCAGGTCAAAGCTATCAATAAAGTCTTAACCAATATGATTAAAGGGATAATTGGTATGCATAATGGAAACTGATACTCTATGCTCTTTTCAGCACCATGGGCTTACCGCACTACTGTAAAAACATTGACCGATTTTACCCCTTTTAACCTCGTTTATGGTTTGGAAGCCGTATTACCTATTGAATGTGAAATTCCACCTCTTAAATTAGCTATCGAATTGTTACCTGCTACCTCTGAAAACGAAGAACACTTTGTACATTTAACTCATCTAGATGAAAATTGCCGTAATGCCGTACTGGCTAGCGAAGCTCACAAGAAACATGTCAAAGCCCAAAATGATCAAAACATTAATCTTGTACATATTCAGAAGGTGACCTAGTCTTGGTCTATGATCAAGCTCATGACAAGCTAGGTGCATGGAAATTCGAGCCCATGTGGCATGGCCCTTACATCATAAAATGCGTATTAGCTAAAGGTTCCTATGAGCTGATTGATTACGATGGTATTCCTTTAGGAAAGCCCAGAAATGGTATTTACCTAAAGAAATATTTTGCATAAAATTTTGCTGATGATTTGTACATTATTTACTATTTTTGTGATAGTTAATGTTTTTACATTTTTTACTACTTCTCCTGCCTATTTTGTTTTTACGCTTGATTTGCAAATGTAAACATTTTCTCCGACTTACATTGGCTTTGTTGATGGCGCTAGTCATAGTAATCAGAATTTATCTTCTGTAACCTAGGTTATCTATTCACCCAATGACGAGCTAGTCTCTATTCACGGAATATGTATCAGTTAAACAACGAACAATATAACGGAATATAACATCATCATTGAGCTATTAGCTGATGCCATTACATTTGGTATTCGACGTTTGATCATTAGGTTAGATTCAAAACTTGTATTATTACATTTAAACGATGTCTATTCAGTAAGGAGTCCAACCATGTTAAGGGTGTTTTTACAAGTCCGTCTCTTGGAAAGGAAATTTGATTATATCGAATGTCAACAAATTCCGAGATATTTAAACACATTGATAGATGCATTGGCGAATCATGTGTTAAATAGAAATTTGCAACATTTGTAATTTAAAAACAATATTCATTCATACATTGATCGAGATAAACATAGATAAAAGTAGTAGGTTTTTCATTAAAATAGATTTTGGGTGTGTCTACAAAATATGTCATCTTAGCACATAAAGGCTCAGTGGCCTTTTATTTTTTGAATATTCTGACACCAAAAAGTAAAAAATGGTCCTATAAACTAGAACAACTAGCATGGTGATGCTCATGATAACACATGATAGCACAAGAAACTCAACGCATCAAACATTTGAGAGGCCCTAGAATCCCAACTACGTGGCTTTGATAGGCGCATGGAATGTCATAAACTCTAGTCTCTCAACTGTTGGTAGTCAACCTCTTAAGGTTGTGCTCCAACTCTGTTAGGATGTCATTTGCCTCTAGGTTTGCTGCCGTAGCTACTATAGGCTGCTTGGCTCGTCTATCATACTGTCTTATCCCAGATGGTCGGGTTGGACCCACATCTGCACATGAATTTCGAATCACCCCGTTGAGCTTCGGATGGAAGTGGGATATTAGGATCACCTCAGTAATCCATCTTGACATACGAAAAATCCTCGATAAGATCAATCTGCTGGCCCAGCTAGTAAAAAAAAATCTGCTGTATACCTCACTATAGGACTGTCACCTCCATGACGTGCCATCAGAGAAAACCACCTCATAAAGCATGGATCCCTCGAACCTCCCTCGTCTATCAGAATATGCTGTGGCCGAAGAATAGGAACCCTTTCTAGGGCAAAAGCAACGAGAATGGCACCATAACCGAAATTTTTTAGTTTACCATTCTTGCACCTAGTCAACTGGCCCTTCATGTTTACCACTACTGCCCCACACTAGTTGTATACCGTGGATTCCCAGCATTCCATGACCATCTACATATGTGCCCATGTGGCTAGATGAAGGGAAACACTACCACACAATTTTCAAACAGTGAAAGCAATGGTCCTCAAGGGTAAAAGTTCAATGGAATATATGTCAATTCATCCATCTTTGGGAGGTGCACCCCCACAAAAGTGCCGTAAATATCCCTCAGTAGTATCTCCCCCTGCTCTCGATCCAAATAGTGAAATATAGGCTCCCCGATGAGACAACCCAGTTTGAAAATATATGTCATCAACATCAATGGTGAGACGATGATCAACAATCACAAAGCACTATTCTTGGACATTCCAGGTGCTCACCAACCATGTCATCATATCTACTTGGGCTTTGATCCCAGGGATAAGCCAGTATTTCAGGAGGCCACAAGTCCTGAGAGCTGGCAAAGTCGCTGGATCAGCCAAAGCAGCGAAATCTTTGGCTTCATGCTCTCTTTCCCTCAACTCCATTTTTGAGCAATCAAATGACCTAAAATAACCATTTAAAAGTAGTTAGAAGCATTTTTTGAAACTCATTTCATGTTTTTTGGGGTTAAAAACTTGTTTAGAAAATATCCCCCGACGCCTGCGCAATTGCCCTTTTATGGATAGGGTGCAGCTGCACAGAATTTTCCAGAATAATTCTGCGCAGGCCAAGATTTTCTGTATGGAAAATTTTATCGGCCTGCACCCGCCAAATTGAACGAAACCCACGTAGGGCCGAGAGCACATTTTTAAACAAATCTTTGTCCCAAAAAACCAAATGAAATCTTAAAATGAAAAAATAAACAGATAGAAAGCTAAGTTATGGAGAGATCTTCTACCTAGAGGAAATGGTGCGCGATTTCGTCCATTGGTTGGCTCAGAATCTATCCTGAAAGTTCAATGGTAAAAACTCCTCTCTCTGTTCTGAACTAGTGAAAATACAAATGGTAAAAATAAAATTACTTTTTCCCACTTTTATAAGTTTTTTGAGCTTAAAAAATATTATTTTTATATTTTGAATCTTTTTGAGAGGGAAAACACCCTTTCGAGCAGTTATGATGGGTTATTGAGTTTAAATGTGAATGATCATTTACAGAGTAAAGATAAATCATTTTCGACATTTTAGCAGACTTTTATCGCTTTTTATGTTCTTAAAAAAATTACGAAAAAAGAAAATCATGGAGTCTTCTTTTAAGCCCTTTTCAGACTTGTTCAAAAAATGAAAAGATTGCCAAGTAATTTCTTGTTCGAACTCGTAAAAGTAAATGAACAACCATCCCCTTAGTATAAGTTTACCCATTTTACAGACTAAGCCGTGACTATTTATGAAAAAGGTATACGTTGATCAAACATGGTCAATAGAGTTCTCTCCTGTATTATTTTATCCTTTTTCAGACCTCAGAGACTAAATTGACAAAAAAACCTGATGGAGTCTACTTATGTTTTTCTTCTGACTCTCTAAAAATGAAAAACGTCGAGCTTTAATTTCTCCGGGCTTGTTAAAATTTTATGGTTAAAGAGATGAATGAGTTTTATTTTTGTGTCTTTTTCAAACTCTTAAAAGAAAACGACATCGAGTTTCCCCTTTACTGGACTCATAAAAAAATAAACAGTATAGGACTCGTTAAGCATAACGAGACCAAACCATTACTTCTTAGGGTTCGTTAAAAATACTTTGATGGACTCATCCGAAGGATGGGTCTACAGTCGAAGCATATATTATCATCCTCAAGCTTGTAAAAAATAAAGAGGTACTTTCAAGTAATGGTGGGGGAAAATTGGGGAAGGTGTCCATTTTACATCATCAGTTAAAAGGTAGCATGTCGCTCTTGAACATGACACTCCGTCACATTCATGTCTAGGTTTGGAAATCCATTTTCCTTACAGTTAATCAAACCTCATTGAAAATATTCATTGTTTTGGGTATTATCGTTGAGACAAATGCTGCCAAATCATTATAGTGTCATTATGTGTTCAAGGGAAGTTCAGAATTGGTTGAAATCCATTTGTAAAATATTTTCCTTCAGTCACATCGGCCATCCTTGAGTCAGTCCTTGCAGACTATTTTCAAAACTTGATATCATGTCTTAGGTTTTCCTATGACGAATCGCTTCCTATAGAATTTAGCTCATTATCTAGGAAGTTGATTTAGAAACCTTCAGTACCTTTAAGCCTGCATGCCTTAATGGTAGGTTTTTCACTTTCGATGAAAGGTTCTCATCATTGTTCTTCAATTGAACTATTCTATGAGTGTTCGACTTCAAATCACACATTCACACTTCATAGATTTTATTCGAAGTACCTTGAGAACCATTGTCATTATTGGTGGTTTCTCTTGCACTTGTTAATAGTTCACATCATTGATCGGTAATCAAGTGGTTTCTGCCATGTTCAACTTCGAGACATTCACTCACATGGTTAGAATCGTAATATGGATCGAGAGATGGAGATCAAGACCCTTGATCTAGTTTCATCAATCCAGGTTGCGAGGAGATTTTATATTCATGATTATGTAGACAGATGGTTGTGTCCATGCTGTGTCTACCATCTATATAATCTTAGTTTTTCCATGATTGTTCATTGAATTCGCTTTACTCTGAGTATGGGAATGCTTACCTCAAAGATAATTTGATGTATATTTTGCATTATGTTCCCTTGAATGTCCCTTGTAGGTTTCCAACCATTGCCTCTGATCTAATCCTTGGAATGATAAAGCACTTCAATATTTAAACTTATTTTTTAGACTTCGCACTTTAGGGGGCAATCTATTACATGTCAATTTTTCGCCATGACACTTGATCAGTTTATGGAAATTTTTACCATCAATGAACATGTTGAAACCAACTCCCTTAGAAGTCAAACAACTCAAAATATGTTAAAGTACATGAGAAATTTGGGTCAATAGCCCTTACACCTTGTTAAGTTCCACCTGTGCCGATTTCTATAGAGTTTTCCACGCATGTGCTGAAATTGACTCTGAGAAAAACGCAGAGATGCACTCTGTCTGCAACTATAAACCCGTGCAGGTGAATTCTAGAAAGTAAAAATAAAAAGTACATTCTAGAAACAGATTTGGTCGAATATTTCCCATCTGAAAGATTCCAGGTGATGATTGTTCGAACTATAACCCTCATAAGATGCATCTCCATTTCTTTTCTCATGGTAACCTAATCCTTCATTAAAGGAGGTTCATCCTCTTCTTAGGGATCTGAAATGTCCCCTCCTTGATTTACAAAAGGACTAGAGGGTTGAGGGATGAAGGAGGTCAGAATGCAGAGAATACAAACTTATACTGTTGGTTTGAGATTGGAGAGCTTGTCATCTAAGGAGGAGATTGAAGGAATTTGGGAGGGACCTCATGACATCAAGGCGAAGGTTGTAAGGCTCCTATTATCTTCTGATTAATACAAATGAGCACTTTCGCCCATTGATTTTGTCTTTTGTGAATGATGAATAGCTTACAATTGTTTATTATATTCATTAAGGAAAATTCAATCCCTAATTTCCTTGATCATTAGGCTAAGTCGTTTGAATTATTATATCACATGTGCTTTTTATCCTTTTATGGTTTATGTTTGCAGGTCCTATCAAGCATTGAAGAGCTACATCAAGTCACAATAAGGGATCTTCATCAGGCATTTTGTGAAACTGGTAAGAGGTCTATCCATTAGCTAGTCTGCTTATAATTCGAACAAGTTCAACTTAGGGAAAGAGTTAGTTCATTTGTCATGATTGTTTCTAGTTTCCATTTATGATCTAGCGATATCACTCTTATTCAAAAGAGGGATTGTCCTGTGTAACATCAATATATCTTGAACTTGTTTTTTAGGTTTTTTTGCATCCTTCTATCCAAGTGATCTCTTTGACAAACCTATACTTGCTATTCAGGTAAATCTCTTAACTGGCTTTGACTATGTGGTTTCCTACTGAGTCTGTGGTGGTTTGTGTGACCTTTAACTCTAATTCAATTCTTACCTAAGTGTCCTTACTCAGAATGACTGGTTCAACACATTTTGATGAAATTTCCTAGGTCTCAACATTTTTTTCCATTCCATGTATGTTTCCCACCATTTGTTCGGCCAAAGATCACATTGTGAGGGGTAGGGTGAATTAGTGTAATGATAACTCATCATTTCAAAACATTTGATCAATAAATAATCATGCAACAATGCACCATAACAATTTTCATCACAACAATAAATGAAACCATGCATCAAGAAGCCCTCATCACATCAACATAAGAGGACATAAGATTTTACGTGGAAACCTTTCTAGAAGAAAACCAAAAATTCTTCTCTTAATCTTCTTCAATTCATTTACATATATTTCTAAGATGCAACTTGCTAGAGGTACCCATCCCTAAGATGTGCAAGCAACTAATTGCAACAGGCTACAACCTAATTAAGCCACCAACCTCAAAAATATGCAAGCACCCAATTGCAATAGGCTACACTTTGATTGAGACACCAACCTAAAAAATGAGCAAGAATTGAATTGTTATAGGTATAGACCTGATTGAAGCACCAACCTTAGTGGAGGCACCCTCCTCCTTCTTCAACTTCGTGTAGATCAATTTTCATGATATTTAAAATTGGATCCATAAACTCTTCAAACAATATAGGTCTTCAAAAAATGGTCATGTTGTTATTGTCACAATGTTATCATAACCTCCTCATCACCTACTCTACTCATTACAACAATCTCTTCATCAATTTGGTACCATGACACCTTTCCTTGATCCTGATTTAGTTATGCATACACAATTTGCTACAACCTACTCATAAACTCTAAAGCAAACCAAAAGGAAAGATTATAGACTCTAAACCTCAAAAACACATCATCAAGGTTCTTCATGCTTTCTGAACTCATCACAATTGAATTCTGGTCATGATGCTTCTTCTATAATTCAATTTGGCTTAATAACGGTGCTAAAAACTGTATAAAACCAAAAATTACATGAAAAGTTTGACATAATAGCACAATCTCAACGCGTTCTAGAAAATGATGTTTTCCAAAAATATATGTACAAAATGTGCCTCTCCATCTTGTTTAAAGATTCGAAAAATCTAAAAAATAAAAATTATAACCTGTTAGATTTGAACCATTGAACTTCTATGTACAATAAGGGTTCATTACAACTCACACTACATCATAAGACAAGCCAACAGATCAACCCTAAGTCTTTAGATTGAGCGACATCACTAGAACAAGATAAACAAACAACACCAAGTATTTGGATTGAACCACTTTACCCTAACAAGCCAAAAAAGCAAGTATTTGGACCGAACCGCATCACAAGAATGAGCCAAACAAACAACACCAAATCTTTGGACTGAGCCACATCACCAAAATGATCCAAGCAAATAGTGCTAAGTCTTCAGATTAAATCCCCATCACCAAAACGAGCCAAACAACCAACACCAAGTCCTTAGACTAAAGCCACATCACGAGAATGAGAAAAGCAAACAACACAAAGTCTTTAGGCTAAGTTGCATCAACAGAACGAGCTAAACAAATAACACCAAGTCTTCAGACTGAAGCCACATCACCCAACAAAACCAAACAAATAGTGCCAAGTCATCAGAGCCACATTACTAGAGAGAACCAACAAAACAATTCTAAGTCTTCAGACTAAGACACATGACTAGAATGAGCCAACAAACAACACCAAATCTTTGAGCTATAAGGTTTCAATCCTGAAACCAAATATAACAAAACATCTCTGACTTGCCACAAATATAGACCTTCATCTTGTGTTTTCACGTCCTTGATCGATGCTTTTCAAAAACAAATTGTGCCTCCTTATATTCATGACAGAGCCCATGTTTTAAGGAACGAGCCAACTTTCCATAGACCATTCATAACACCCAGGGGCTAAAATACATTGGGTGTTCATTTGCTAATTTCATTATGTGTTATGCAACCAACTCACAAAAATATAGATCAACAACTTAAGAATTATCCTCTTCGAGTGGGAAACCTCCTTTACATTACATAAATGAACAAATATTGGATGGTTCAAATGATAAGACCTCCTTGGTATATATATGAGTATAGGGGGTCACAATACAATCAAAGCCTACATAATAAAAATAATTTAAGGGAACAACAATAAGAATAATGGGCTTCTATGGGGCACAACAATAACAACATGGGGGATACATGGGCACAACAATAAAAATAGGGGGATACACTAATAACAATAAGAGGAATACACTAGTATTATAGGGACCTAACATGTCCCTTTCCTTCAAAAAAATGTTTTCCTCAACGCTTGAGTAGTTCTGGATGCTTTTATATAAAATTCTCATTCTCCCATGTGGAATCTTCAGAAGGTAAGTTCTTCCACGTAATGAGATACTCTGAAATTAATCGTTTCTATAGTTGTGGGGTTATTGTTTCCATGACTACTTCAGCCGCAACTATGAATTTTCCTTCTTCGTCAAGTTCTAGCAACACTATTTGAATTCGGAGCTTGCCATTGATAACTTTCTTTAAGCAAACATGAACAACTGAGTGTACTTGGGAATATGCATGCAACTTAAATTTTTATGCCATAATACCAATATTTTGCAACACCTTGTAAGGAACATAGTAATTGGTTAATAGTTTATTATCCTTCTTAGCTTGCTTAAGGGAAATTTTCTTGTATGGTTGTAGTCGTAAAAATACCCAGTCTCCTACATCAAAACTTGTTTCATTGCAATGCTGATATGCCTATTGTTTCATTCCATTCTGCGCCAAAGTGAGGTTATCCTTTAAGAGTTGGAGAAGTTGTTGTTGATTCTCGATGTGATCTTCCACTGCTTGAACCTTAGAATTTTCTCTTAAAGATGATGTGATGGATGGTGGATGATATCCATAAAGTGCCATAAATGGGGTCATTTTTGCAATAGTATGGAAGGAAGTGTTATACCACCATTCAGCTAGAGGTAACCACTTGACCCATTGTTTTTGTTTATCCTATACAAATATACAAAGATATCTTTCCACACATTTGTTCACTATCTCAATTTTCCCATCAGATTGAGGATGATAAGATGAGCTATGAGCTAGTTAAGTACCAACATAAGAAAATAATTTCATCCAAAAATTTCTGGTGAAAATGGGATCTCTATCACTTACAATAATATTTGGGTTTCCATGTAGCTTTTGAATTGTTTCCATAAATGCAGTAGCAACTGTACAGGCTTTAAAAGTGTGAGATAATGCACGAAAGTGTGCATACTTGGTAAGTATATAACCTACGACCATGATGACACTCTTTCCTTTAGAATTGGGTAAAATTGTGATAAAATCCACTGGGACCTCCTCCATACGTTGACTTGGAATGGATAAAGGTTGTACCAAACATAGGGTCTTAATTGTATCAACTTTATTTTGTTTGGAAACCAAACATTCTGCTACAAACTTTTGAATATCAGATTTAAGGCCACCCCAAAAAAATTCCTTCTTGACCCTATGGTAAGTTTAAAAAAATATTGAGTGCCCTCCTAAGGGGGAAAAATTCCAGCATTTTTCTTGAGTCGGTAATTCTTACAAAGATATAAGTGATCTTTGTACCATAATGAATCATTTTTCCAGCTAAATGTATCTGATATACTACAATATTTCTACAACTTTTGAATGAGTTCGCACACCTCTTTGTCATTCTCCCATTCATCCCTTGCTTCAGTTATCCAATCAGGTTGGATAATAGAAATTACACAGAGAAATGCTTCCATGTCCTCATTCTTTCTTGAGAGTGCATCTGCAACAACATTTTGATTCCATTTTTTGTAGATGATTTCAAAGTCATAACCCAACATCTTTGTGTCCCATTTTTGCTTTTCTTCAAAAGATGATCTTTATTCCAATAAGTATTTAAGACTATCATGATCCATTTTTACCTTGAAGTGTCTTCCCATTAGGTAAGGTCTCCATTTCTTTAGTGCATGTAGTATTTCCAACATTTCCTTCTCATAAATAAGTTTGTGTAAACACTTTCCTTTGATTGGATGAATTTCAAAAGCAATGGGTCTTCCTTCTTGCATCAAAACATCACCAATTCCATTTTCTGAGGCATCACATTCCACAATAAAGGTTTTTGTGAAGTCAGGCATAACTAAAGCCGGTGCTTGGCATATTTCATCTTTAAGATGTTCAAAGGCCTTAGTTGCTTCTAGAGTCCAAGAAAATGCATATTTCTTTAGTAGTGTTGTTAGAGGTGCTACTATTCTCCCATAATCCTTAACAAACTTGTGATAATACCCTGTCAACCCGAGAAATCTTCGAAGATTATTTATGGTTGTAGGGATTTTCCATTCCTTAACGAAGTTAATTTTGTTAGGGTTTACAAGTTAACACCCTCACGAGATACAAATGACCCAAATATTCCACCTCCTATACTCCAAAGGAAAATTTGGAGGTTTTTGCATATAATTGTTTCTCCTCCAATAATTTGAGCACTCTATCAACATGTTGAACGTGATCCTTCTAAGACTTGTTGTAGATTAGTATATCGTCAAAAAATACTAACACAAATTTTCTAAGGAAGGGTTTGAAAATGGAATTCATCAAACCTTTAAATGTCGAAGGTGCATTATTAATGCCAAAAGGCATGAAAAAAATTCATAATGACCCTCATGAGTTATGAATACTATTTTTAGAATTTCTTCAGTCTTCATTCTAATTTGATGATATTTTGAACGAAGATCCAACTTGGTTAAGTAAATTTCTCCATGTAATTCATCCAACAATTCATCAATGACAGGAATGGGAATTTTATCTTTAATAATGATCTTTTTGAGCTCCCTATAATCCGGAAACATACGTCACGATCCATCCTTCTTGTGCACCAATACAACTGGAGCAAAGAAAAACTTTGACTAGGTAGAATCATACTAGCCTCTAGCATTTCTGCAACCGTACACTCAATTTCACTCTTTTGGGCATAGGGATATTTGTAAGGTCTGATGTTTGGAGGAACACTTCCTGGAATCAAATGAATAGCATGATCATGATCACACATAGGTGGGAGTCCCTTAGGAGTCCCAAATACCTTTGAATGATTGTCCAAGACTATTTGGAGATCTGGAAAAATGGATGATTTTTAATGTTTGAACCTCTAGTGAGCATAATTGTGCAATTACGCCTCGTTGTTTTTTCTTCAAAAAATTTGTCATGCTATTAGAGCTGATTATATTTCTTGGTTTCCCTACAATACCCCTTAATTTAACTTCCTCTCCTTCCAGAAAAAAATTCAATTAAAATTCTTGAAAATTAAAAGCTATTATCCCCAAAGATTGTAACCATTGGACTCTTAGTACAACATTAGCACCACCCATTGGAATGGAAAGAATTGGAATATTCAATACATATTCCCCCATGGTTAGCTTGATATTATGACACTTTCCAGAGATATATATAGTTCCTCCATTTGCAACCATCACTTGACACTCGAGTGCTGGATATAGGAAGCAATTCAATTCTTTGACTATCTTATAATGAATAAAATTATGAGTACTACCTGAATCAATCAACACTATTACCTTTTTTCTTCTTGATATATACTTCTATATTGATAGTTTGAGGAGTGGTAATTTCTGCCAATGCATTGCAAGATATGGTCGGATTCAGTTATTCTTTCTTTGGGGTTGGTTCCTGGTGCATATCCTCCTCTTTTGATGTTTCTTGTTCCTTTTATTCCTCCTCTTCACAATCTATGTAGAATAATTTCTTCTTAGCACACTTATGAAATTTAGTGTATTTTCTATCACAATTGTGACAAAGCGCTTTTGCTTTTTTTCTTCCAATTATTGTGGCATCAACCTTGTAGGTTTGGAAGGCTAGG
Organism: Pinus taeda; assembly: GCA_000404065.3. Lineage (NCBI taxonomy): Eukaryota > Viridiplantae > Streptophyta > Pinopsida > Pinales > Pinaceae > Pinus > Pinus taeda. The sequence continues at coordinate 2,102 of APFE030169887.1, read as the reverse complement.
AACAATAACACTTCCATTTTTATAGTTTTGAGTGGTAGAATTCCTTGTTTCCATAATTTTGCTTTCAACTTTTCTTTCCACCCTGAATGCCTTCTCCAATGAATCAGGTTCCCAAAGGCAAACCTCATGTTGGATGTTATCCTTCAAAATACCTATTAATATGTCAATCCTCTGCTCCTCTGGAATATCAACTACCCTAATATTCAATTTCTAGAAGTCCTCAATGTGCTCCGCCATTGAACCCTTTTGTTTGAGATCTATCAAATGGCTAAAGAAGGTGTTTCTATTTGTATCCTCATAATGTGCTATAATCTCCTCTGTAAAAATTTACCAAGTGACAAGTGGTTTATGAGAACAATGCCATCGATACCATACAAATTTATTGGGTTCTAAATATAAACATGCAATGCGTACCTTTTGTGTGTGTTGCACATCATTTAGATCAAAATATTGGTCCGTATGTAGTATCCATGTTACCGGATCCTTGCCATCAAACTTCTCATATCTATATTTTAAATGTGCTAGTTCTTAAACCCCACACTAGAGTCTCTACAATCATAATTCATATTCCTTTTGTCCTCATCATGATTTTCATGGGTTAGCTTGTCACCACCGGGAAGCCTTTCTTGCAACAAAATTGTCAAACATTCCTTCAAACCTTCCATGTCTCCTTTTAAACCATTCATGTTGCCTTTTAAACCATACATGTCACCTTTGAAACCTTCCATGTCACCTTTTATTCCTTCTTTTAAACTATCCATGTCATCTTTGGTTGCTGTTTGTGAGAGCGAAATTTGTTGCATTTGGTCCCGTAATTTTGATATATCATGCTGCAATTCTTCCCCTTCATGTGTCATAGTAGAGATTTATGAGGGATTAATGGTTGTATAATTCTTTTTTTTGGGAGGCATTTAAGAACCCAATACTAAGATCTATGCTTTAATATGCCCTTGGAATCACTTCAAATTGATTTTTCAAACAAAAGTTATGCAATTAAAAAAAAATACACACCTTTTTCTTTCTTTTAGGAGCTCGATCTTGAAATGGTTGTAACTCTGTAATTGCAGATCTACAAATTCTAATATTTGGTTCTATGGCAGCACTATAGATATTCTTTCCAATGCCACAAGTCAGACCAATATTGGATTCTTAAATATAGAGTTATGTCATATCTTGCACAATGACATGATTATGGACTGGTTCAGTAGAGCGAAGTTGTACGGGATGCCACGTGTCACTGTATCAACCTTCGACCTTGAAATTTATACATAATAAACTAAAATTTGTGCACTTTTATACACTTCAAATTTGATGCTTGAAACAAAAGTTATGACAATTTTCCCTAGGTCACCTATTTGAGATGGAATTCTGGAGCCTCCAAAACCTAACTTCCCTGAATCATGTATCAAAAAATATAGCGAACCAAGATATGAAATTTGTACAAAAAGTTCACCAAGATTTTGGCTCCAAGTGGAAAAAATTTCTGTTGACAATAATACTGAGAGGGGGGGTGAATCAGTATTATCTAATTCTTTTACCAAATATTTCTTATTTATACTTTGAATTATTTTTGCATACCAATATCACAAATAATGAGCATGATTCCAGAAAAGCAAACAGTCACATCAAAGAACACCAGATATAAGGTGGAAACCCAATGTGGGTGAAAACCACCTGCTGCAATATGTCTCTATCTTCTTTCAAATTAGAAACTCCTTTTACAATGGTCTTGTATTGGTGCAGTCCTTTACCAGTACGCAGGCTGCAACCTTCAGAGAGCTACAACTCTCTCTCGTTTTCCAGTCTCTCCTGGAAGGGAGCTACAACCCCCTACTTCTTTTCAAGGACCACTTTTCATAAATTTTCAAACTGGATCCATATACATCAAATGATCATCAAGTACATGTAAATTATACAGTCAGCTGCAATAACCAGATCAACGATAACAGAACAGAACCCAGAACACCTTATCAACAGAAAAATTCAACCAACAGAAGATCTTAACACAGATACGCGGTTTTTCTTTTTACTGGCCTGCGTTGCTACGCACTTCACCCTCTGCCTCTCTGCGTATACCCGCAGAGATCCTTTTGCTGAACAGC